>WNWK01004868.1:0-130938 GCA_009830355.1 Cherax destructor
CACACACACATACACACACACACATACACACACACACACACACACACATTAAAAAGTGAAAAGTATTAAAGAAAATCTCATTTCACTCTGTAACACAAGCCATTTTCATTTTGTAATTTCCAAGACCATCCGAATCCCATTTGTACTCGGAAATTGGACTAATCTGCCCTGCAAGCGAGGCTCTGACCGAATAATTCTGACCAGTGTTTCTGAACTTCAGTTACTGTACGAAAAGTGAACATGTTACGGAACATTGAACGGAAGAGAAAATATGAACAGCAAAGATGGTCGTAGAGTTGCGTGCAACAGCAACAACAGACGTACAAACAGATAAGTATATTACAGGAACAGTAAGCCTACCAACAGGGAGGAATGTTACAGGAACAGTAAGCCTACCAACAGGAAGGAATGTTACAGGAACAGTAAGCCTACCAACAGGAAGGAATGTTACAGGAACAGTAAGCCTACCAACAGGGAGGAATGTAACAGGAACAGTAAGCCTACCAACAGGAAGGAATGTTACATGAACAGTAAGCCTACCAACAGGAAGGAATGTTACAGGAACAGTAAGCCTACCAACAGGAAGGAATGTTACAGGAACAGTAAGCCTACCAACAGGAAGGAATGTTACAGGAACAGTAAGCCTACCAACAGGAAGGAATGTTACAGGAACAGTAAGCCTACCAACAGGGAGGAATGTTACAGGAACAGTAAGCCTACCAACAGGAAGGAATGTTACAGGAACAGTAAGCCTACCAACAGGAAGGAATGTTACAGGAACAGTAAGCCTACCAACAGGAAGGAATGTTACAGGAACAGTAAGCCTACCAACAGGAAGGAATGTTACAGGAACAGTAAGCCTACCAACAGGAAGGAATGTTACAGGAACAGTAAGCCTACCAACAGGGAGGAATGTTACAGGAACAGTAAGCCTACCAACAGGAAGGAATGTTACAGGAACAGTAAGCCTACCAACAGGAAGGAATGTTACAGGAACAGTAAGCCTACCAACAGGGAGGAATGTTACAGGAACAGTAAGCCTACCAACAGGAAGGAATGTTACAGGAACAGTAAGCCTACCAACAGGGAGGAATGGTACAGGAACAGTAAGCCTACCAACAGGGAGGAATGTTACAGGAACAGTAAGCCTACCAACAGGGAGGAATGTTACAGGAACAGTAAGCCTACCAAGAGGAAGGAATGTTACAGGAACAGTAAGCCTACCAACAGGAAGGAATGTTACAGGAACAGTAAGCCTACCAACAGGAAGGAATGTTACAGGAACAGTAAGCCTACCAACAGGAAGGAATGTTACAGGAACAGTAAGCCTACCAACAGGGAGGAATGTTACAGGAACAGTAAGCCTACCAACAGGAAGGAATGTTACAGGAACAGTAAGCCTACCAACAGGAAGGAATGTTACAGGAACAGTAAGCCTACCAACAGGAAGGAATGTTACAGGAACAGTAAGCCTACCAACAGGAAGGAATGTTACAGGAACAGTAAGCCTACCAACAGGGAGGAATGTTATATGAACAGTAAGCCTACTAACAGGGAGGAATGTTACAGGAACAGTAAGCCTACCAACAGGGAGGAATGTTACAGGAACAGTAAGCCTACCAACAGGGAGGAATGTAACAGGAACAATAAGCCTACAAACAGGGAAGAATGTAACAGGAACAATAAGCCTACAAACAGGGAAGAATGTAACAGGAACAATAAGCCTACAAACAGGGAAGAATGTAACAGGAACAATAAGCCTACAAACAGGGAAGAATGTAACAGGAACAATAAGCCTACAAACAGGGAAGAATGTAACAGGAATAATAAGCCTACAAACAGGTAAGAATGTAACAGGAACAATAAGCCTACAAACAGGGAACAATGTAACAGGAATAATAAGCCTACAAACAGGGAAGAATATAACAGGAACAATAAGCCTACAAACAGGGAAGAATGTAACAGGAACAATAAGCCTACAAATAGATAAGGATGCAACAGAAACAACATTTATACAAAAATACATGTACCAACAACATTGAAAATACAACGAAGTGCGCAACAGGAACACTAAACAAACAGAATTATGACACAGCAACAACAGACGTACAAACAGTATGTAACAGATGCACGCAGACGTACGAAACGGGAACAAGGAACGTAACTAATGGAAGTATGACAGAGACACACCTACACTAGGACACAGGAGAATGAAATAAAAACAGCGAGAGGAGGGAAGAAAAAATACATCTCAATGTTAATGTATCTTGCTCTAATATCTTTAATATATCTGAGACAACTCTGATTATAACTTTACCTTGGGAAATATTATTATTATTATTATTCATGGGTACGTACTTAACTTGCATGGTTTATATATATATATATATATATATATATATATATATATATATATATATATATATATATATATATATATATATATATATATATATATATACATATACATGCATACATACAGGAAAAGGGGTTACTAGCCCCTTGCTCCCGGCATTTTAGTCACCTCTTACGACACGTAAGGCTTACGGAGGAAGGATTCTTCTCCACTACCCCATGGATATATATAAACACTTGGAACAATCAGAAGATTGCTCTGAGGTTTGTATGTCACACAACTGCCTACACTCGGGTAATTTTACTGAAATAAAAGATAACTTTACCAACCTGGTATCACAAACAAGTAGAAAAATATAATAAACACCTTGAGACAAGTTATGGTCAGCCTCAATATATTTTAAAATGTAGAAAATGAGCGACACATCAAGACTCCGGAAGTTATTCCATGTATTAGACTGAAAAAAGGTCACTTGTTGGCGAAACATCTCCATCAACAATATTATTATAATGAAGATGTTGGCATTACATAGTATGAATATAATGATTGTGAGTGTAGGTGAGATAGTGAGCAGCTGCCTTGTATGAATATAATGATTGTGAGTGTATGTGAGATAGTGAGCAGCTGCCTTGTATGAATATAATGATTGTGAGTGTATGTGAGATAGTGAGCAGCTGCCTTGTATGAATATAATGATTGTGAGTGTAGGTGAGGTAGTGAGCAGCTGCCTTGTATGAATATAATGATTGTGAGTGTAGGTGAGGTAGTGAGCAGCTGCCTTGTATGAATATAATGATTGTGAGTGTAGGTGAGGTAGTGAGCAGCTGCCTTGTATGAATATAATGATTGTGAGTGTAGGTGAGATAGTGAGCAGCTGCCTTGTATGAATATAATGATTGTGAGTGTAGGTGAGATAGTGAGCAGCTGCCTTGTATGAATATAATGATTGTGAGTGTAGGTGAGGTAGTGAGCAGCTGCCTTGTATGAATATAATGATTGTGAGTGTAGGTGAGGTAGTGAGCAGCTGCCTTGTATGAATATAATGATTGTGAGTGTAGGCGAGCAGTTGTCTTACCTTGGCACTGTTCTTCTGTAGAGATTGTATGGACTGGAATATAGAACCTTTCTTTCTCTTTAACCTGCAGAAATAAGAGAAAATTATTGCAGAAACAAGAAATGGCATTAGCTTATAAATTCACAATTACTCTTCTCAAAGTTAACTAAATTTCTCTAAGTAATTTATTTCTTAAAAACAAAAAAAAGTTTGGGATGCAACGCTCTGAATAATTTTTTTTAAATAAGTAAAATTACCATATTTGCAAAAAGCGCTAAACCCGTGTGGGTCGCTAAGCGTTGTTATTATGGATGAAAGTCACGGCTTTCTGTAACTTATTATATTTCCGGCCAATACCATGCAACAAACTCTGCGATTGGTTGTGATTCACAAACAGGTGCGACCATGGGCAGGGAAACCTGTAAACATCAAAACGTTGATCAATCGTTGCAAGTTGCAGGAATGGTTGTGCACTTCCCTGGGCCTCCCTACTTGCACGGTCATTAACCGTGTACTCATGGGGGGAGAGAGACGCGGGGGGGGGGGAGGTAAGCAACGTAGATATATTCTACATCCCTGAGCCACAAGTGTCTGGTGCTCGTAGAATACACTTTTTTATAAGCACATGTATAGGGAAATGTAAAAGCACACGTATTTAACAATGAGTCGTCTTCTGGGAAACAAAAACAAATATTGATCACAATATTTAGGATCACACTACAACATAAAATGTATGGGAAGGGAAGAATCTTCTTCTCCAGTAACTAAGATAAAATACTGTATTCCTTGGGTACTGGAGGGAACAGTAAGTGTATAGAGGGGCACCTTAGGTTCTCTTCAAGTCTTCTTCACCGACAAGTAACTACCTTAAACAATAAGGGTAAGCCATGGGAGGTCGTTGGTCAAATGACTACAAGCTATACCGAGTGTGTTGTAGAACCAAGACCTGCGTCACCACAATATTTCTCATATCTCCCTATAAACACCATACCCCAACATATGTAAACATCATGTGATGTCTGTGTAACATGAACTCTCAACATACAACTCACTTATCAGTCTATGTAATTATTATAACATAGAACAGAAGACATCTGATCATAACTGCTCCTAAAGTATTATTACTTCACAAACTCTTCAATATGAAGTGTAAAAACAACCCTAACTCCAAATTTCACTCAATACAATACGTTATTAAGATGCTTCAAGCTTAACAAATAATATTACATGAACAAATTCAAATGCTCTAGAATGAGTTATCATATAAAGTAAATTTTATATACAAACTTGTAACAAAATATCCATTACCAAACGTTCTAAAAGATCTCTTATTAAATATTTTAAAGTAACATTCATCATTTAAAACATACCAGCAACCATCACAATGCAATGTTAGTAAAAGTGCTGAGAGTTTGTTTTGATTGATAAGGTTGTTGACATGAGTGGAAGAGTCACGTCACAGTCAAGTGACACTTAGCACAACCCTTCCCCTGCAGCACCGTAACAGCAGCAGCACGATACAGCATCATAGCAGCAGCACGATACAGCATCATAGCAGCAGCACGACACAGCATCATAGCAGCAGCACGACACAGCATCATAACAGCAGCAGCACGACACAGCATCATAGCAGAAGCAGCACGATACAGCATCATAACAGCAGCAGCACGATACAGCATCATAGCAGCACGACACAGCATCATGACAGCAGCAGCACGATACAGCATCAGCACGATACAGCATCATAGCAGCAGCAGCACGATACAGCATCATAACAGCAGCAGCATCATAACAGCAGCAGCACGATACAGCATCATAACAGCAGCACGACACAGCATCATGACAGCAGCAGCACGATACAGCATCGTAGCAGCAGCAGGAAACAGCATCATAACAGCAGTACGATACAGCATGATACCAGCAGCACAATGCATCACACCAGCAGCACAATGCAGCATCACACCAGCATCACAATGCAGCATCACACCAGCAGCACAATGCAGAATCACACCAGCAGCACAATGCAGCATCACACCAGAAGCACAATGCAGCATCACATCAGCAGCACAATGCAGCATCACACCAGCAGCACAATGCAGCATCACACCAGCAGCACAATGCAGCATCACACCAGCAGCACAATGCAGCATCACATCAGCAGCACAATGCAGCATCACACCAGCAGCACAATGCAGCATCACATCAGCAGCACAATGCAGCATCACACCAGCAGCACAATGCAGCATCACACCAGCAGAACAATGCAGCATCACACCAGCAGCACACTGCAGCATCACACCAGCAGCACAATGCAGCATCACATCAGCAGCACAATGCAGCATCACACCAGCAGCACACTGCAGCATCACACCAGCAGCACAATGCAGCATCACACCAGCAGCACAATGCAGCAGCACACCAGCAGCACAATGCAGCATCACACCAGCAGCACAATGCAGCATCACACCAGCAGCACAATGCAGCATCACACCAGCAGCACAATGTAGCATCACACCAGCAGCACAATGCAGCATCACACCAGCAGCACAATGCAGCATCACACCAGCAGCACAATGCAGCAGCACACAGCAGCACAATGCAGCATCACACCATCACACGCAGCACACAGCAATGCAGCATCACACCAGCAGCACATGCAGCATCACACCAGCAGCACAATGCAGCACACACCAGCAGCACAATGCAGCATCACACCAGCAGCACAATGCAGCATCACACCAGCAGCACAATGCAGCAGCACACCAGCAGCACAATGCAGCATCACACCAGCAGCACAATGCAGCAGCACACCAGCAGCACAATGCAGCATCACACCAGCAGCACAATGCAGCATCACACCAGCAGCACAATGCAGCATCACACCAGCAGCACAATGCAGCATCACACCAGCAGCACAATGCAGCAGCACACCAGCACATGAGCACAACGCTGCAACATCACACCAGCAGCACAATGCAGCATCACACCAGCAGCACAATGCAGCATCACACCAGCAGCACAATGCAGCAGCACACCAGCAGCACAATGCAGCATCACACCAGCAGCACAATGCAGCAGCACACCAGCAGCACAATGCAACATCACACCAGCAGCACAATGCATCACACCAGCAGCACAATGCAGCATCACACCAGCAGCACAATGCAGCATCACACCAGCAGCACAATGCAGCATCACACCAGCAGCACAATGCAGCATCACACCAGCAGCACAATGCAGCATCACACCAGCAGCACAATGCAGCATCACACCAGCAGCACAATGCAGCATCACACCAGCAGCACAATGCAGCATCACACCAGCAGCACAATGCAGCATCACACCACAGCACAATGCAGCATCACACCAGCAGCACAATGCAGCAGCACACCAGCAGCACAATGCAGCATCACACCAGCACACAATGCAGCATCACACCAGCAGCACAATGCAGCATCACACCAGCAGCACAATGCAGCATCACACCAGCAGCACAATGCAGCATCACACCAGCAGCACAATGCAGCATCACACCAGCAGCACAATGCAGCAGCACACCAGCAGCACAATGCAGCATCACACCAGCAGCACAATGCAGCATCACACCAGCAGCACAATGCAGCAGCACACCAGCAGCACAATGCAGCATCACACCAGCAGCACAATGCAGCATCACACCAGCAGCACAATGCAGCATCACACCAGCAGCACAATGCAGCAGCACACCAGCAGCACAATGCAGCAGCACACCAGCAGCACAATGCAGCAGCACACCAGCATCACAATGCAGCAGCATCACATGCGCAGCACACAATGCAGCATCACACCAGCAGCACAATGCAGCACACACCAGCAGCACAATGCAGCAGCCACCAGCACACAATGCAGCAGCACACCAGCATCACAATGCAGCATCACACCAGCACACAATGCAGCAGACACCACAGCACAATGCAGCAGCACACCAGCAGCACAATGCAGCACACACCAGCAGCACAATGCAGCAGCACACCAGCAGCACAATGCAGCATCACACCAGCAGCACAATGCAGCAGCACACCAGCAGCACAATGCAGCAGCACACCAGCAGCACAATGCAGCAGCACACCAGCGCACAATGCAGCAGCACCAGCCAAGCAGCACACAGCAGCAATGCACACCCAGCACACAACAGACACAGCAGCAATGCAGCAGCACACCAGCAGCACAATGCAGCAGCACAACAGCAGCACAATGCAGCAGCACAATGCAGCAGCACAACAGCAGCACAATGCAGCAGCACAATGCAGCATCACACCAGCAGCACATCAAAAGAAAATTAGCTCATAATATTAAGTCACCAAAAATTAGTTATTTCTTTAAAATCTTCAAGAATTTGATTTAAAATCTCTTAACAATTAAAATCTTCAAAGAGTAATTAACTGACATTTTATAGAAGCGATTTTACAAGCAAGCAGATGAACAACTATATTATTACAATTAATAGCAATTTTCTAGACAAAAAGTGAAAAAGATTAAGAGATTCAGCGGTTTATATTTCAAGTGTATAAGCAAGAATACAGTGAAAGATGTATGAAGGGACATAGGTGAGTGTTCTGGTGTGTTCAATGGGAACACTGTAGATGTACGTGTGAACACATGAAGTCACTCACCTATCTCAATTCTTACATTTTTTATTTTAGTATTATTATATCCACATGGTTTTTTATTATTATAATTTGAACAGAGAGCTAAATCCGAATGGGTCATTCAGCGTTGCCTGACAACGGGAATGTCAACATGGTGAGAGGTGTATGGAGAGTGAGTACGTGTGTCAACGAAAGAAATCAAAGTTGGTGCACTAGGTCAAATTCAGTTAGAGTTTGTAGTCCAAGTGGAGCTTCAAGAGATTTCTGGAGCCAGAGTGAGGGCATCAGGGCGCTGAAGGAGAGGTTGCAGATGATGTAAATGTTCTCTTTGGTGAATGTGACAATCAAAACATGTCTGACTGACACCACGCCCTGACAATTCTGGCAGAGACGCGCTTGGCGTCGCCTCTATGAGATGACAAAGAGTCTCTAGCGTTTGTTACACTTGACAAAAAAATATCTTGTTGGACACTAACTGTAACCTAGGCCGCTGCCGTTGATCTCTGACGCACCAAGACAGTGTTGGAAAATAGTTTGGGGAGGATGAGCTATTACTGGATTGTCCGGTCCTGAAGTGCGGAACGAGCAAAGGAGTATTCAACTTCATTGCTCTGAGCATCAGAATATCCAGGGACGTCGCAAAAGATATTCACTCTGTGCTTACTGAAGACGCAAGACAACCAGAGTTAAATGCAGAGAATATTGCGATGCTCTAGATCCCCTCTGAAGTCCGAGATCTTAATAAATGAGAAAGCAGACATGGAGACGACGAGGATGACTACAGCAAGTAAATATCTGTGCTGTAAAATTTCTGGTTCACACCAAGAAGCGTCTCTGGATCACACTAGTAGGAAAAACAGTCGAGTAACCCATCGGTGTACACAGCAGTGGCATGTGAGTGCTACTAACAATGCTGGGGAAACGGGAACATGCGTTCATAGTAAAGAAGCGAGATTTTAGTAGCGTAAAAGTAGATGCTGCTGCTGACGAACATAAGTGGTCACTCCAGTCAAGTGAAGATAACTGATCCATCGGCCTTCCAGGTAAAACATAACAAAATCTGTCGGTTTTCCAGCGACATGACAAAAATTTAAGTAAGACAAGTGTGCTAAAACAAGCAGCTTTCAGGAATGTTACGTGTGATTTCAATGACATTCGGTAAGCAAAGCGAAAAACATTGGAATTTAACAGTTTGGGAGGCTGTTTGAGGAATCACAGAGAAGAGGTGCAGGACGAAGAAGGCCAGGGAGGAGAGTGAAGAATGCCAGGGAGGAGAGTGAAGAATGCCAGGGAGGAGAGTGAAGAATGCCAGGGAGGAGAGTGAAGAATGCCAGGGAGGAGAGTGAAGAATGCCAGGGAGGAGAGTGAAGAATGCCAGGGAGGAGAGTGAAGAATGCCAGGGAGGAGAGTGAAGAATGCCAGGGAGGAGAGTGAAGAATGCCAGGGAGGAGAGTGAAGAAGTTCGATGTAGCTCCTATTGCATTTGAATTGCAGTCATTTGTTATTTGCAACGAGGTGGTCACCGGTTGAATATTCATGCCAGTACAAGCAATGGAAAAATCCTCCACACATAAGGAATTCAAATTCTCAGGTTGAAGGAGTTTCTTATGGAACTCTTTAGGCCTGAACGAGTTCTGGAAAAAACTGTTATTGATTTGAACACAAAATTGTATCTACCATAAAGATCTTGGCAAAAAGTAGTAGCAGGTTCCCTTGGTCAAAATAATGAGATTGAGAAAAAATTTTGTTGGCAGACGATGTCATGCTTTTCTTGGTCGAAAGAGACTGCCATCACAAACTAACGGTCAATAGAGACTGCCATCACAAACTAACGGTCAACAGAGACTACCATCACAAACTAACGGTCAACAGAGACTGCCATCACAAACTAACGGTCAACAGAGGCATCCAGAATGATGAAATAAAAAGGAAGAACCAAGAAATTTCCATTGCAGAGGTAAAACTCTTTATAACAATAACAATATCTTTATTTCTACAAGTACATGTACATGGTATACAGGCCTAGCTGACATCAATGATATACTACTATATAGAAAGCCGCTTGTTATGCAGAACATTTCGGGCAAATTAGATCAGTTTTGTCCCAGGATGCGACCCACACCAGTCGACTAACACCAAGGTACCCATTTTACTGATGGGGAACATAGACACGCCCTATATTTCTACCCTCGCCGAGAATCGAACCCGGACACTAACCGTGTGAAGCGAGAGCTTTAGCCACGAGGCCACCGTATCCATTGAAGAAGTGTAACAAGTATATTATCAGATCCAGTTGTCGTATTTTGACAACTAGATAATGCAGATGAAACCTCAAGAAGGATAACTGGTATATTATAGGATACAATACAATGAAGTATATCCCTGTCAGGACTTGGACTGAAGAAAGGAAGGAGACAAATCCGGTCCTCGGGAGACCCGGTCACAGTGATTTCCTTTTGTGTCTCATACGTCGACTGTGTCAGGTTATTCCACATCCTCAGAGTTAAAGATGGGCGCTGGTTCAGGCGAGCACTTGCCTGCTAAATTTCAGCAATTCACTCCACACTACGCTCATAAAAGTGGCGGTGTTCAGAGCCCGGACATAAACACGATACCATGCACATTATCTGTCCCACACGACACGTTTTAGATGGCTCGAGCATTCTGGCAACAACCAAGGTGTGCATTTACGAAAATGCTTTCCTGAAGTCCCTAGGTTGCCAAGGCAGGCAGTGAGAGAGAAGTGAGGTGACGAAAAGATGTGATAGTTCATCGACAGAAGCGTCAACAGGAAAAGAGAGAGAGGTGATGCGTGAAGCATCTAGTTTGCACGCTTAATTTCCATCGGGAGCGGCAATAAAAATAGGTGCAGGAGTGGTAAGTAATGATAATGGGAAAATGGCCGCAATCATTTAAACGTCCAATAGAAGCCCAGTGCAACACAAGACGAGCTAATCGAGATAACAGTATAAGTTGGAGTTCAGGGATCCCAGTAAGTGAATGGTCATGTTATTTAAAATATAATAGCAAAGAGGTAAGAAGAGATACCGAGGGGGTCGCTGTGAGTCACAACTGACACGCATCCCAAGGATTGTGATGATGTTTACAATCTAAGAAGAAATGATTCGTACAATGATACTAGGGCGTTCAAACATGATACTAGAAGGTTCAAAGATGATACTAGGGTATTCAAAGATGATAACAGGGTGTTCAGAGATGACAGTAGTGTTTTCAAAGATGATACTAAGGTGTTCAAAGAAGATAACAGAGTGTTCAGAGATTATAGTAGTGTTCAAAGATGATACTAGTGTGTTCAAAGAGGATACTAGGGTGCTAAAAGATGATACTATGATGTTCAAAGAGGATACTAGGGTGCTAAAAGATTATACTAGGTGCTCAAAGCGTCTAAGGTCTGAAGACAAGGGGTGGAATGAAAAAAATACAAAATACAAATAGTGTTCAATTAATCTCCATAAACACAGGCTGCGTTATAATGTAGTGAAGTTTGTATATAAAATCTGGCATAGGGAACACCAGTGTACACAACAACACTTCGACTGTAAAAGAATGTTGCAAGCTAGGACAGAAAAGAACGTGGCAAGGTGTAATTACTGAAAGAAAAGTGTATACATGAGTAAAGTGATAGATCAGTATCTATAGACTTTCCTTATAGTTCCTGTATTCCCTAATATTTCACTGAAGAAATAAATGATGTAAAGAAAAACGTAAAGGTAGAATGAAGGTTACTGAGACAAATCATCAGTGAAGACGCTGGGAACAGCGTAAGATGTTACTAGGCTCTAACCCTGGGAGGACAGCGTAAGATGTTACTAGGCTCTAACCCTGAGAAGAAAGGGGTGGGGGGTTGTGTGACATTATTAGGAGTCCGGAGAGTGGGATTTATAGTCGAAGGATCCTCTCAAAGTTCGCGAAAAGTCGAGAGAAGAAAATATGTAGAGTCAGAAGTAGGGTAGGGGAGGGGTGAAGAAATGTTCAAAGTCTACGGTAAAGCAGAGTAAGGAAGTAGGGTAGTGGTGAGGGTCGTCACCTGCTTGTTACGGCTTTCTGAGGTTTCACGGTACTGCAGCATAATATATGTAGGAAGAAGAATCTGGGAGAATCAATATCTTGAAAATAAACTCTGACCTTTATCATTTCAGTCTCCACAGGAGAAAATGACGATGTAGCGAATATAACAGAAGCAACCATAGGTACTGGCCACAGGTGGTAGATTAGATTTTGCCACAGAAGTGGCTAGTTTATTGTACACCCCATATCCATTCTGTGGAGGGTAGCGCAAGAACATATGGAAACACAAAATGCCTAGAAACTAGGCCCCAAAAGGGTTAACAAGAGAGTATCTGAATTTATATCTACAGTTCACTTATCTGTTACAAACAAATTTAGGAAATTTGCTTAATTTATCTGGTATCTTATTTTCATTAATAAGATATCTTGAGATAGCACATAGGTTATTATACTGTGTATCTCTGTATTCCTCAATAAGTGGACAATTAAGCACATAGTGTTCAAGATAGTGACCATAGGGTTGACCACATACTTTGCATTTGGCTTGATCATCTGTGTATCTGACAAACTGTGAGAAGTACTTGTAACCAAGCCTAAGCCTGGCTACTACAACATCAGTAAGTCTGTTCACATTGCAAGTTGCTCCATAAACGTACTTATCTACGTTCATGTTATAGTGAATGATAGATCTACTCAGGCTTCTAACTGTACTCCTATAACATTCAGTTTCGTTATTTACTTCTCTCCTAATATTATTCCTAATGCTAGACACAGATACACCAAAGTTATATTCTACATTATCCCTCAGGGTAATGTGTCAACTTTATCATGAAGGAGTAATCCAATGTGTGATGGAATCCATAACAATTGTACATTAATTCTTTTTTCCGGATTTTTGAGTATCTATATCTGTCTTCTCCAATGTTGTTGTTGTTAAAGTCACTATGTGAGTCAAGAGCCTTCAATGATGACATAAAATTCAGTAATGATCATAGAGTCAAGCTCAGTATAATAAGCCAGCTTTAGAGCCATTATGATGGCAACCAATTCAGTTTGCAGTGTAGACGCCCAGTTATTAATTCACATGCCTAACTCAACAAAGTTCGTATTGTTTTAAACTATGGAGGTGGCAACAAGAGCAGGTGCACAGGTGGTTTTGGTGGGATGAATCACTTATAGAGGATTAAAGTATCTTGAGATTTTAGTGTGATCATCAAAGGGGACCGTGGAGAAAGACCTGGGACATTCTAGTTGGGTGGGGAGGGGTAAGTCGTGGAAACCTCCACCACTAATACCCTAAGAGTGGCGGAAAGACTGATAGTACGTGTGTTTACGAAAGTAGAGGAGACTAAGGAGGAGATGAAAAGTGCAAGGAAGGAAAAGACACAGTCATAAAGAAGGGACGCCTGTTTGTACCTCCACAACTACCACCAGAGCAGTAGCAAGAGAAGATTGTGAAAGTTGTGAGGTCAACTAAGAAGAGAATAAAGTAGCGGGAGGTTGTAGAAGGGGATCTAAAATTGCATGAGGGGCTGAAGAGAAAGGGGTCTCTGAGGAAAGGACCTCAATTTTTTACGTACAACAATGACAAAAGTGTGTGATTAAGGCGACACGAACAAAAAAACACCTGGGTATCTTTATTTTGTAGGCGATTCTTCAACCAGTGTCTTTCTTCAGTTGAATACATTAAAAAACATTACACTGGAAACAGTCGAAGTAGTTTTGAAGTGATCATTTCGTCAGCCTTGGTACGAGATGGTCAGTCCCGCGCACATGACAGCGTCAAATAGAATCTTCGGAGGCTGAAGCCACTCTGACAAGGAAAGTTAAATCCAATGCGGTCAGATTCCTCAACAAAAAATACATAATATCCCCTCTAAATAAAGGAACTACCTTTAGGAGGACTATCTGGTGAAGAATTACAAAACAGAATCCTTTAAAGTCTTTTGAAGCCTCAAGCAATTCAAGTCAGTGCTGAAAACAGAATCCCACTGTCTTAATTTTCCCACGACAAGCAATGGTCAACAGGGCAAATCAATATTCAGCTGAGATCACTGTATCTCAGTCATGAGAGAATGGTCCAGTGGTCTAGAACCTGGAGTCTGCTAGCTACTAGGAATACCAGGAGTAATAACGGACTCAGGATAACGCAAATAACACTAATCTTATATTTGTGTGTTAAAGGGAGTGAACGAGAATATGAATGTTATTGGATGACAGAAATAAAAAAGGAGAAAAACGAAGAAAATTAAGTTTAGAAGGTACGAAAATAAGTGAGAGATATGAAAGTTTGCTCTTGGGACTAAGTACACGGAACCATGTGCAGCTATCATCAACAGATCCTTAGTATAGCAGCGGGTGTTAAGGACCGACACTTAAACACACACACGAAGTCGCCTGCAGAGGAAGGCACGCTGGTAAAAAGTCTGCAACAGATGAGGGAAGACATGCAACAAGAGGTCGAGAGTGCAGTGTGGCCCGGGGGACGGGCGAAGCTTAGTATCACATTAATTAAAAAAAAAGTTGCCTACTTTAATGGCTTCAAGACAAAAACTCTTACAAAAATTTATTATATTTAAAACAAACTGTGCAAAATAGGTGTACGAAAAAAACTAGATCTATGAAAACATAATAATCTTTGAAGCCTTTGCTTGCAATGTCAAGTGTTTAATATACAAGTGTCTAATGTCTTATATCCTTTATTTATTTGGTATCCAATTGATATTTCCGTACTAATGGAAGAAACATACGACATCTGTGTTGCTTTGAAACAGAAGTCATTGTTAATGCAAATGACTTAAGCCCATGACAGAATTTTATAATTTTAGAATATTGAAAATTTTTGAAAGTTTGGGCGAGTGGAGCAGCAGGTGAGGCTGTTAGTTCTTCCTGGAGGCGACGAAAAACACAGGTTTTCTTTGCGTTCTACTGGATGAAAATTTTAGAATTTCTGATTTTAAACTTTTCTTTCGACACTTATAGAAATTTTTAGTTTCATCTGCATTTTTCAAGAGTAATAACTACTTTTTACATGACATAACTGCCTTATTCTTATAAATACAAAGATGTTAAACCAATATGGATCAATATTAGTAACTTTCCAGGGATGTTTTCAGCTTGTCTGCGCCGTTATTACGTAAATGATGCAATAAATAATGATTTATTATCTATATTTAAATATAACCATAAAACGTGTCTTGTTACTTGTTAAACTAATATAAGCAACACTATTTTAATGACATTACCAAGTGTCAATATTACTTATTGTTTGAGCGTTGCTCACCACTGTACCTTCACATGACAGTTTGATGCTAATGAAGATCTTGTGATCCAGAAAATTAGAGTTATTCTTCGCCTTCCTTGCAGCGATACATGACCCTAGTGGGTTTAGCGCTTTTATTATTATAATAATCGTCGCCTTCCTTGAGTCAGTCCTGATTAAAACATACATACATACATGAGGGTCCCGCTTTACAGCGCTCCACTTTACGGTGTTTCGCTAATGCAGCAGCTTTCAATCATACCCATTCTTCATTTATTCAGACTTCCTATGATAAATACAGTTACCACTCACAATAAGCTAAGGGCAGAAATATTTTAAGATGAGTGATGTGTACTGTATATGCATTTTTTAGGCCTAGCTCTACTGTTCACTTAATATATGATAATGTAAACATGTTATCAGAATTTTATATGCATTTGAAAGTGGAGAAAAGACTATGTTTCACTTTATGGCGACTTTCTCTCTACGGCAGTAGCCCGGAACTTAACCTGCTGTATAAGCGGGGCCCTCCTACGAATATAAAAATAATCCTCACTAATATAATGATTTTTATTAGGTTCTTGGGTTTGAAGTCCATCGGCTACACGAAGATTAAGACTACATTTAACCTGCACCAGTTACTCACTAATAAGAAAAGTAAAAGTAAAGAAGAAATGGCTTATACGTCTGGCATCGTGGCTGCCAGGTAAAAAAAAAAATCACACTGGTGAGCAAGTAGCACTCATGGTGTGGGTTACCCACATCCTGACCAAGAGCACAGCAGATAGTAAATCATACCTTCTATAACAAGCTATCACGAGGATAGCTCCGATATGAACACACAATAACTGAACACAAAACAAGTCCTGGACAGGGATCACTGTCAACACAATCCCATCACAATTATTCCACCTTTCCCGAAGTCACGAATTTGACTATCGATTTGGTGATTTTTAAATGTCTATACTATTTTTTAAGGCGTTAGAGTCAAGCTGAACAGAACTGCCGATTCACAGATTTAATCTGACATCCAATTCAACGATTTTCGGAATTTAGTCGACTGAATTTTCTTAACATTCTTCCAGCAGACATAATGTACATATTTGATGTTTATATAATTATAGACGACCTCGATTTTCGTCCCAAAACCTTCCTGGAGGAAACCTATGCCACCCTCAACCATTATTATTATTATTATTATTATTATTATTATTATTATTATTGCTGTTGTTGTCTTTACTGAGACCGTAACTCATCATTATGTTTTCAATGATAATATTTTTTATTGCAAGAGAGCAAAAACAACTATAAAAACATTCAGTGTGTAGAAAAAGAGAGAATAATTCACACCTACCGGTGCATTATCCTATTTGTTCAATTTATATTGAAATGAAACGAAAACAAAAAAAACTGCTTAGTATCTCATATCTCCGGTACAGCATAGTTACACATGTTGTTGTTGTTGTTGTTACTGGTGGTGGTGGTGGTGGTGTACTGGTGGTGGTGGTGGTGTACTGGTGGTGGTGGTGGTGTACTGGTGGTGGTGTTGTTGGTGTACTGGTGGTGGTGTTACTGGTGGTGGTGTTGTTGGTGTACTGGTGGTGGTGTTACTGGTGGTGGTGTTGGTGTACTGGTGGTGGTGTTACTGGTGGTGTTGTTGGTGTACTGGAGGTGGTGTTACTGGTGGTGGTGGTGTTGGTGTACTGGTGGTGGTGTTACTGGTGTTGTTGTTGGTGTACTGGTGGTGGTGTTACTGGTGGTGGTGTTGTTGGTGTACTGGTGGTGTTACTGGTGGTGGTGTTGGTGTACTGGTGGTGGTGTTACTGGTGGTAGTGTTGGTGTACTGGTGGTGGTGTTACTGGTGGTGGTGTTGGTGTACTGGTGGTGTTGGTGTTACTGGTGTTGGTGTACTGGTGGTGTTGGTGTACTGATGGTGGTTGTGTACTGATGGTGGTGGTGTACTGATGGTGGTGGTGTAACAGTGGTGGTGTTGGTGTTACTGGTGTTGGTGTACTGATGGTGATGTTGGTGTACTGATGGTGGTGTTACTGGTGTTGGTGTACTGATGGTGGTGTTACTGGTGTTGGTGTACTGATGGTGGTATTGGTGTACTGATGGTGGTGTTGGTGTACTGATGGTGATGTTGGTGTACTGGTGGTGGTTGTGTTTGGCGTACTGGTGGTGTTGGTGTTACTGGTGGTGGTGTTGGTGTACTGGTGGTGGTATTGGTGTACTGGTGGTGTTGGTGTTACTGATGGTGGTGGTGTTGGTGTACTGGTGGTGGTGTACTGGTGTTGGTGTTACTGGTTGTGTTAGTGTTACTGGTTGTGGTGTTGGTGTTACTTGTGGTGTTGGTGTACTGGTGGTGGTGTTAGTGGGGGTGGTGGTGTCAGTGTTACTGGTGGTGTTGGTGTTACTGGTGTTGATGTTACTGGTGGTGTTAGTGTTACTGGTTGTGGTGTTGGTGTTACTGGTGGTGTTGGTGTACTGGTGGTGGTGGTGGTGTTGGTGTTACTGGTGGTGTTGGTGTCAGTGTTGAGTAACCAGTGCAGGTGTCACTCAACGCTGACACAAGACACTATCATGTATGTACACAGGCGACTCCATCTTTAAATCAAGGAGACACTGATAATACAAGATAACTTATACAACATGTTGTATTATGCAATGGTTTGCCAGGAAAAAAATTCACAGGTGTTGATTATATCTTTAATAACGTTATTAATGTTAATTTCTGTAAATTGCCAGAGGCACAACAAATATTATCTATGATGATCAATATTCAACACTGTTTACATGTTGCATTTATAAACAACCCTAATCTTTAACTTGTTTGACCTCTAACCACCAATTAAGCTTTAATACAAAATAACAAAGCTACGTAGACAATGAAATAATATTACACAGACATAGTAAACAAACCATGATGATAAAACTCTTAGCTTTGTTGTTGACTGAGAGTTTCCTCTCTTAAGATTGTATCTATCATAATAATGACGATATTACATGTTAATATACATATCAGAATATATTTACCAATAAATCAACTGTGTAAAATATGCATTATCTTAAACTTAAAAAAAAAAAATTGCTTCACAAATAACCTGATCTTAGGAGAGAAAACTTATGAAGACGTTTTGGTCCTTCCTCGAAACGTCGTCGTGAGGTTTCTCTCCAAGGTGAGAGTTACTTGTGAATTGTTCCAGCCAGGGTACTCTTTTACCTTCTTTATTCCATAAATTAATGCTAAAATAGAAAACAGACAGACACACACACGCGCGCGCGCATTCCAGAGTTAAATCATGTAGACAAGAGTGTAGATTAGCTGCATATTGTGGCTTCTACATTCTACAAGCACAGCTGTAGTGATTATTAACTCATGAAGGTAAGAGCAGAACAGCAAGATTATTATTATTATTATTATTATACAGCTCACCGTGAATAACTATAATGTCTCACGTGTTAATCCTGTGCAGGTATGCTTCCGTGTACATGCGTGTGTATATGCTCGTATGAGTGCGTGTAGTATTTTGCGTGGGCTTGCGTGTATTTGCGTGAGTTTGGGTGTGTGAGTTGACCAGAAATGAATAAGAGATATATATCAAATTTCTTAGCAATAAGGACAGATGTTTAAGTTAGTGACTTGTTTTCTGGAGGTAACTGAAACACACACACACACACAACACACACACACACACACACACACACACACACACACACACACACACACACACACACACACACACACACACACACACAACACACACACTGGGTTCAATTCCCGGTGGGGCAGAAACATTTCGAAGTGTTTCCTTACATACACATACACACACACATATATACAACAGGCCTAGTGTCTAATTGACATGTGCCTAGGACAAAAATGGTAACTAACACAAACTGCACGTTCATAACCAAGCAAGCATGAAGCAACCCCGCACTCACGCTTACACAAGCACGCGTACACACACGTTCTCTCTCTCTCTCTCTCTCTCTCTCTCTCTCTCTCTCTCTCTCTCAGTATCACATAATGGTCGACACTGAACACTGACACATGGCACATTTTGATACCCTAGTTGCCTAAACATTTCGCCTGAACAACAGATTTCTTCAAATACAAACGTATATAACACTGGAAACAACAGTAGTAGATGTGACTTGGGGGACTGATCACCCACAACAAAGATGATTGACTGATTATATCAACACTACTCCTACTGTCTTCAGAGTTGTGTTCGCCTGTATTACACTCAAGAAGCCTGTGGTGCAGGCGATAACTTTCTGCAATAAAGATACAGAAGTGTTTTACAGTGTGAAGGAGCTCAGTGTGAAGAAGCTCAGTGTGAAGGAGCTCAGTGTGAAGGAGCTCAGTGTGAAGGAGCTCAGTGTGAAGGAGTTCAGTGTGAAGGAGAGAGAACCTTCAGAGGTGACACTCAACCACCTCTGACACAACACAATATACACAAACTTAAATACAGAAAATAACAATGTTCAAATCTTTCAGTGAAAAAAAAAAAACCAAGGTAAAAAAAAACCGTATCCGTCAACGAATAGTGTGTGTGTATATATATATATATATATATATATATATATATATATATATATATATATATATATATATATATATATATATAACGTCGTGCCGAATAGGTAAAACTTGCGATTTTTGGCTTAAATAGCAAGGCTCTTGCCGAATAAGGCAAGCGAAAATTTGTGTATACAAAAATTTCGCAAAAAACATTTTGAACCTAACGAAAAATATATTTCATTGTGTTTGTTTATTATTAAATTATTGTAAACTTATCTAAAATATATTTAGTTGGATTAGGCTAAATTAAATTGCGCTTGTTATAATAAAGTTAGGTAAGTTTTCTAAGGTTCTTTTGGTACAAAATTATTAATTTTTACATTAATATAAATTAAAAAAATATATCTCTAAAAGTATAGTAGAAATTTTTAGAAAGGACTTAATTTTAAATGAGTTCTTGCTAATTGACCAATTTTACCTATTCGGCATATATATATATATATATATATATATATATATATATATATATATATATATATATATATTATATTATATATATATATTTTATATATATATATTTTATATATATATATATATATATATATATATATATATATATATATATATATATATATATATATATTATATATATATATATATTTTATATATATATTATATATATATATATTATATATATATATTTATATATATTATATATATATATATATATATATTATATATATATATATATATATATATATATATATATATATATATATATATATATAATGGTCCTTATTACTCTTTGTAATTAGCTAAGCATGAGCACATTACTGAGGGAATCAGAGTGAGCTAAGCCACACACACTAGATCTCTAGAAAAGATGCTTACTAGAATCAAAGAAATAATATAAATAAAATGAATAAAATACACTAGATTAAAGTGATCAAGTTGTACTGCTGAAGATAACACTGGTAGTGAAGGATGGTTGAGGTAAGATAACACTGGTAGTGAAGGATGGTTGAGGTAAGATAACACTGGTAGTGAAGGATGGTTCAGGTAAGATAACACTGGTAGTGAAGGATGGATGAGGTAAGATAACAATGGTAGTGAAGGATGGTTGAGGTAAGATAACACTGGTAGTGAAGGATGGTTGAGGTAAGATAACAATTTTAGTGAAAGATGGTTGAGGTAAGATAACAATGGTAGTGAAGGATGGTTGAGGTAAGATAACAATGGTAGTGAAGGATGGTTGAGGTAAGATAACAATGGTAGTGAAGGATGGTTGAGGTAAGATAACAATGTTAGTGAAGGATGGTTGAGGTAAGATAACAATGTTAGTGAAGGATGGTTGAGGTAAGATAACACTGGTAGTGAAGGATGGTTGAGGTAAGATAACACTGGTAGTGAAGGATGGTTGAGGTAAGATAACACTGGTAGTGAAGGATGGTTGAGGTAAGATAACACTGGTAGTGAAGGATAGTTGAGGTAAGATAACACTGGTAGTGAAGGATAGTTGAGGTAAGATAACAATGTTAGTGAAGGATGGTTGATGTAAGATAACACTGGTAGTGAAGGATGGTTGAGGTAAGATAACACTGGTAGTGAAGGATGGTTGAGGTAAGATAACAATGTTAGTGAAGGATGGTTGAGGTAAGATAACACTGGTAGTGAAGGATGGTTGAGGTAAGATAACAATGGTAGTGAAGGATGGTTGAGGTAAGATAACAATGTTAGTGAAGAATGGTTGAGGTAAGATAACACTGGTAGTGAAGGATGGTTGAGGTAAGATAACACTGGTAGTGAAGGATGGTTGAGGTAAGATAACAATGTTAGTGAAGGATGGTTGATGTAAGATAACACTGGTAGTGAAGGATGGTTGAGGTAAGATAACACTGGTAGTGAAGGATGGTTGAGGTAAGATAACACTGGTAGTGAAGGATGGTTGAGGTAAGATAACAATGTTAGTGAAGGATGGTTGAGGTAAGATAACACTGGAAGTGAAGGATGGTTGAGGTAAGATAACACTGGTAGTGAAGGATGGTTGAGGTAAGATAACACTGGTAGTGAAGGATGGTTGAGGTAAGATAACAATTTTAGTGAAGGATGGTTGAGGTAAGATAACACTGGTAGTGAAGGATGGTTGAGGTAAGATAACACTGGTAGTGAAGGATGGTTGAGGTAAGATAACACTGGTAGTGAAGGATGGTTGAGGTAAGATAACAATGGTAGTGAAGGATGGTTGAGGTAAGATAACAATGTTAGTGAAGGATGGTTGAGGTAAGATAACACTGGTAGTGAAGGATGGTTGAGGTAAGATAACACTGGTAGTGAAGGATGGTTGAGGTAAGATAACACTGGTAGTGAAGGATGGTTGAGGTAAGATAACAATTTTAGTGAAGGATGGTTCAGGAGAGTAAGATAACACTGGTAGTGAAGGATGGTTGAGGTAAGATAACACTGGTAGCGAAGGATGGTTGAGTTAAGATAACACTGGTAGTGAAGGATGGTTGAGGTAAGATAACACTGGTAGTGAAGGATAGTTGAGGTAAGATAACACTGGTAGTGAAGGATGGTTCAGGAGAGTAAGATAACAATGGTAGTGAAGGATGGTTGAGGTAAGATAACACTGGTAGCGAAGGATGGTTCAAGAAAATAAGAACTACCATATAACAAGAGCTATCAGATAAAAAGTACCAGATAACAAGAACTACTAGATAAAATAAACTACCAAAAAACAAGAACTTTCAGATAAAAAGAACTACCAGATAACAAGAGCTACCAGATAACAAGAGCTACCAGATAACAAGAACTGCCAGATAACAAGAACTACCAGATAACAAGAACTGCAATAAGACTACAGATAACAAAGACTCGAAACAAGAACTACCAGGTAACAAGAGCTACCAGATAACAAGAACTGCCAGATAACAAGAACTACCAGATAACAAGAACTGCCAGATAACAAGAACTGCCAGATAACAAGAACTACCAGATAACAAGAACTGCCAGATAACAAGAACTACCAGATAACAAGAACTGCCAGATAACAAGAACTACAAGTTAACAAATGAGAAAAAACATACAGTTTATTACCAGCAATTTAGAGAAATAATAGAATACAGTATTACAAAGACGGTATCTAAAATAATAATAAAAATAAAAATAATAATAAAACATAATAAAATTATTCAAAGAATAAACTGAAAATAGTTTATACAACATTTATACTCACTAATTTACTAGATTTTTTTCGTTCCCATAAAATTTCACGTTCACTAATTTACCCATTTTTGTCTTCGCAAATAAACACAACTGGACGCACCAGGACGAATAAAATACATCAACTAACCATAAAGGGAAATAACAGAAGAAAACAAATAAAGAGTCAATATTTATGATTCAGCTTGTAAAATAAAAACCAAATTTGACATTTCTAAAAACTCCTTCATGTATTGAACATAAAACTTCCCAGAGATGTACTTTATTATAGTGACAGATGAAGTGAATAGTATTAATACAATGTGACTGAAGAATTAAGCTAGATAATACCTGAAGATATTACCCTGAGTATTAATACAATGTGAGTGAAGAACTTAGTGATGTCCTCTGGGAATTTTGTTTAGACTTCAGTACATGGAGTTAAACAAGTAGACATTAAAATATGTGAGAATATTTAAAATATGTTGAGAGGGAAGACTAGTGTAGGAACACAAGACATAGTAGTCCTGCTGTTACTAACAATGTTACTAGTGTAGTAACACAAGACATAGTAGTCCTGCTGTTACTAACAATGTTACTAGTGTAGTAACACAAGACATAGTAGTCCTGCTGTTACTAACAATGTTACTAGTGTAGGAACACAAGACATAGTAGTCCTGCTGTTACTAACAATGTTACTAGTGTAGGAACACAAGACATAGTAGTCCTGCTGTTACTAACAATGTTACTAGTGTAGTAACACAAGACATAGTAGTCCTGCTGTTACTAACAATGTTACTAGTGTAGTAACACAAGACATAGTAGTCCTGCTGTTACTTAACAATGTTACTAGTGTAGAACACAAGACATAGTAGTCCTGCTGTTACTAACAATGTTACTAGTGTAGTAACACAAGACATAGTAGTCCTGCTGTTACTAACAATGTTACTAGTGTAGTAACACAAGACATAGTAGTCCTGCTGTTACTAACAATGTTACTAGTGTAGTAACACAAGACATAGTAGTCCTGCTGTTACTAACAATGTTACTAGTGTAGTAACACAAGACACAGTAGTCCTGCTGATGTTACTAACAATGTTACTAGTGTAGTAACACAAGACATAGTAGTCCTGCTGTTACTAACAATGTTACTAGTGTAGTAACAAGACATAGTAGTCCTGCTTTTACTAACAATGTTACTAGTGTAGTAACACAATACATAGTAGTCCTGCTGTTACTAACAATGTTACTAGTGTAGTAACAAGACATAGTAGTCCTGCTGTTACTAACAATGTTACTAGTGTAGTAACACAAGACATAGTAGTCCTGCTTTACTAACAATGTTACTAGTATAGTAACACAAGACATAGTAGTCCTGCTGTTACTAACAATGTTACTAGTGTAGTAACACAAGACATAGTAGTCCTGCTGTTACTAACAATGTTACTAGTGTAGTAACACAAGACATAGTAGTCCTGCTGTTACTAACAATGTTACTAGTGTAGTAACACAAGACATAGAAGTCCTGCTGTTACTAACAATGTTACTAGTGTAGGAACACAAGACATAGTAGTCCTGCTGTTACTAACAATGTTACTAGTGTAGTAACACAAGACATAGTAGTCCTGCTGTTACTAACAATGTTACTAGTGTAGTAACACAATACATAGTAGTCCTGCTGTTACTAACAATGTTACTAGTGTAGTAACAAGACATAGTAGTCCTGCTGTTACTAACAATGTTACTAGTGTAGTAACACAAGACATAGTAGTCCTGCTGTTACTAACAATGTTACTAGTGTAGTAACACAAGACATAGTAGTCCTGCTGTTACTAACAATGTTTCTAGTGTAGTAACACAAGACATAGTAGTCCTGCTGTTACTAACAATGTTACTAGTGTAGTAACACAAGACATAGTAGTCCTGCTGTTACTAACAATGTTACTAGTGTAGTAACACAAGACATAGTAGTCCTGCTGTTACTAACAATGTTACTAGTGTAGTAACACAAGACACAGTAGTCCTGCTGTTTACTAACAATGTTACTAGTGTAGTAACACAAGACATAGTAGTCCTGCTGTTACTAACAATGTTACTAGTGTAGTAACACAAGACAAGTAGTCCTGCTTGTTACTAACAATGTTACTAGTAGTAACACAAGACATAGTAGTCCTGCTGTTACTAACAATGTTACTAGTGTAGTAACACAAGACACAGTAGTCCTGCTGTTACTAACAATGTTACTAGTGTAGTAACACAAGACACAGTAGTCCTGCTGTTACTAACAATGTTACTAGTTAGTAACACAAGACATAGTAGTCCTGCTGTTACTAACAATGTTACTAGTTAGTAACACAAGACATAGTAGTCCTGCTGTTACTAACAATGTTACTAGTGTAGTACACAAGACATCAGTAGTCCTGCTGTTACTAACAATGTTACTAGTGTAGTAACACAAACATAGTAGTCCTGCTGTTACTAACAATGTTACTAGTGTAGTAACAAGACAAGTAGTCCTGCTGTTACTAACAATGTTACTAGTGTGTAACACAATGACATAAGTAGTCCTGCTGTTACTAACAATGTTACTAGTGTAGTAACACAGACATCAGATAGTCCTGCTGTTACTAACAATGTTACTAGTGTAGTAACACAAGACATAGTAGTCCTGCTGTTACTAACAATGTTACTAGTGTAGTAACACAAGACAAGTAGTCCTGCTGTTACTAACAATGTTACTAGTGTAGTAACACAAGACATAGTAGTCCTGCTGTTACTAACAATGTTACTAGTTAGTAACACAAGACAAGTAGTCCTGCTGTTACTAACAATGTTACTAGTATAGTAACACAAGACATAGTAGTCCTGCTGTTACTAACAATGTTACTAGTATAGTAACACAAGACATAGTAGTCCTGCTGTTACTAACAATGTTACTAGTTAGTAACACAAGACATCAGTAGTCCTGCTGTTACTAACAATGTTACTAGTGTAGTAACACAAGACATAGTAGTCCTGATGTTACTAACAATGTTACTAGTGTAGTAACACAAGACATAGTAGTCCTGCTGATTTACTAACAATGTTACTAGTGTAGTAACACAAGACATAGTAGTCCTGCTGTTACTAACAATGTTACTAGTGTAGAACAAGACGACAAGTAGTCCTGCTTTACTAACAATGTTACTAGTGTAGTAACACAAGACATAGTAGTCCTGCTGTTACTAACAATGTTACTAGTGTAGTAACACAAGACACAGTAGTCCTGCTGTTACTAACAATGTTACTAGTATAGTAACACAAGACACAGTAAGTCCTGATGTTACTAACAATGTTACTAGTGTAGTAACACAAGACAAGTAGTCCTGTGTTACTAACAATGTTACTAGTGTAGTAACACAAGACAAGTAGTCCTGCTGTTACTGACAATGTTACTAGTGTAGTAACACAAGACACAGTAGTCCTGCTGATGTTACTAACAATGTTACTAGTGTAGTAACACAAGACACAGTAGTCCTGCTGTTACTAACAATGTTACTAGTGTAGTAACACAAGACACAGTAGTCCTGCTGATGTTACTAACAATGTTACTAGTATAGTAACACAAGACACAGTAGTCCTGCTGTTACTAACAATGTTACTAG
This sequence comes from Cherax destructor, assembly GCA_009830355.1. NCBI lineage: Eukaryota > Metazoa > Arthropoda > Malacostraca > Decapoda > Parastacidae > Cherax > Cherax destructor. The sequence continues at coordinate 26,703 of WNWK01004868.1, forward strand.
TATAGTAACACAAGACACAGTAGTCCTGCTGATGTTACTAACAATGTTACTAGTATAGTAACACAAGACACAGTAGTCCTGCTGTTACTAACAATGTTACTAGTATAGTAACACAAGACATAGTAGTCCTGCTGTTACTGACAATGTTACTAGTGTAGTAACACAAGACACAGTAGTCCTGCTGTTACTAACAATGTTACTAGTGTAGTAACACAAGACACAGTAGTCCTGCATGTTACTAACAATTTACTAGTATAGTAACACAAGACAAGTAGTCCTGCTGATGTTACTGACAATGTTACTAGTATGTAACACAAGACACAGTAGTCTCTGATGTTACTAACAATGTTACTAGTATAGTAACACAAGACACAGTAGTCCTGCTGATGTTACTAACAATGTTACTAGTATAGTAACACAAGACACAGTAGTCCTGCTGATGTTACTAACAATGTTACTAGTATAGTAACACAAGACACAGTAGTCCTGCTGATGTTACTAACAATGTTACTAGCATAGTAACACAAGACACAGTAGTCCTGCTGATGTTACTGACGTACAAAAACTTCTAGCCAGACCACAAATTCTAGATACGTATAAGTATTTTCAAAGAATACAAAATCATCTACAAAAGACAGAATTAAAAATTTCTATAAAACAGAGAAAGAAGATATAGCGTTAGTGTTACTATTAAACTCCTCTATATACCCCAAGTTTTCCTAAATGCCACAGAAAAATGCATCAGAAACTGAATAACAGACACAATGAAGCCAATTCCAGGTGATATTCAACTCTGAATAAACTTTTTCATTCACTATTCATGTAAATATAATAATGGTTCACAATACTGACAGGTTGGTAAGAAAGACACACGTACAGCAGTTAGGTAGCTTTGTTCTGAAACCTTTCACCTACGCAGCAGGCGTCTTCAGTCAAGTACAGAGGCAACAGAAGCAATGGAGATGTAGAGACGATGTAATCAGTCCATCACACTTAATGACGTAGTTTTGAGGTGGTCAGTCCCTCAACCTCCATAGTCTGGAACAATGTTCCAGACTATGGAGGTTGAGGGACTGACCACCTCAAAACTATGTCTTCGAGGGTGAGGGACTGATTACATCTTCTTTACATCTCTACTACTTCTACTACCTCTTTATTGGACTGAAGACGCCTACTGTGTGGGTGAAACTCTCCGTAGTAAAGCTGTCTGTGTCTGAGTTATTAACTCATATTTATGGAAAACTTCTGCATTTAAAGTAGCTTTATAATAATGTTGGTTATAGATTAATTTAGCAAAATAATAACAAACTGATAAGAGAAGTTAGCGAAGATAACAACCACTTAATGGAAATAAGAATACCTTAAAACAGGCTTAATGAAGGTTATAAATTGTGATGAAATCTTTTTTAAAAGCGTGAAACTTATGTGAGGGCCACTGTGTGGGAGAGGCGTATGTGAGGGTCACTGTGGGAGAGGCTTATGTGAGGGTCACTGTGGGAGAGGTTCATGTGAGGGGTCAATATGTGAGGGTCACTGTGTGAGGGGTCACTATGTGAGGGTCACTGTGGGAAAGGTTCATGTGAGGAGTCACTGTGGAAGAGGTTCATGTGAGGGGTCACTGTGTGAGGGGTCACTGAGTGAAATCACTGTGTGAGAGGTTCATGTGAGGGGTTACTATGTGAGAGTTACTGTTTGAGGGTCACCGTGGGAGAGGCTGATGTAAGACTCACCATGGGAGAGGCTGATGTAAGAGTCACCTTGGGAGAGGCTGATGCGAGGGTCACAGTGGGAGAGGCTGATGGAAGTGTCACCGTGGGAGAGGCTGACGTAAAGGTCACCGTGGGAGAGACAGATGGAAGTGTCACCGTGGGAGAGGCTGATGTAAGTCACCGTGGGAGAGGCTGATGTAAAGATAACCGTGGGAGATGCTGATGTAAGGGTCACCGTGGGAGAGACAGATGGAAGTGTCACCGTGGGAGAGGCTGATGTAAGTCACCGTGGGAGAGGCTGATGTAAGGATAACCGTGGGAGAGGCAGATGGAAGTGTCACCGTGGGAGAGGCTGACGTAAGTCACCGTGGGAGAGGCTGATGTAAAGATAACCGTGGGAGAGGCTGATGTAAGGGTCACCGTGGGAGAGACAGATGGAAGTATCACCGTGGGAGAGGCTGATGTAAGTGTCACCGTGGGAGAGGCTGATGCAAGTCACCGTGGGAGAAGCTGATGTAAGGGTCACCGTGGGAGAGGCAGATGGAAGGGTCACCGTGGGAGAGGCAGATGGAAGGGTCACCGTGGGAGAGGCTGATGTAAGGGTGACCGTGGGAGAGGCAGATGGAAGTATCACCGTGGGAGAGGCTGATGTAAGTATCACCGTGGGAGAGGCTGATGAAAGTCACCGTGGGAGAAGCTGATGTAAGGGTCACCGTGGGAGAGGCAGATGGAAGTGTCCCCGTGGGAGAAGCTGATGTAAGGGTGACCGTGGGAGAGCAGTAAAGCAGTGAAGGTTGTGTGCAACACTAACACTCTGCAACACAGCAGTGTTGCAGTGCTCAAACAATGTTGTCAACCTACGTGAGAGGAACACTAGTATGTGCAGCTGTTGTGTGCTGGCCGCACCTAGGGGGGAGAACAACACATAACACACCTAGGGGGGAGAACAACACATAACACACAAACTTAACACATCAAACAAAATTATTCCACAGATTAAAAAAATAGAATAATAAAGACAGGGAAATAATAAATAACAAGAAGTAATAAAGATGAAGAAATATTTAAGAAGAAAAATAAAATAGAAGAAATTAAAACATTTATTAAAGGGGTAAAAATAATAAAGAAGAAATAAAAATAAAGGAAAAGTAACAATAAAGGAAAAGTAACAATAAAGGAAAAGTAACAAACGAAGGAATAATAAAAAAGAAATAAATATATAATAAGAAACTGTAAAAGGAAAAAACATATAGAAACGATATTAAACAAGTAATAAAGGTAAATAAATGAAAATGGCGTGACAAATTATCTTGTTGGACAAAAATGGGTAAAACGAGGCAATAAAACAATTACGTAGATAGGTAGGTAGGTAGGTAGGTAGGTAGGTAGGTAGGTAGGTAGGAGGAAGGAAGGAAGGTAGGTTGGTTGGTGGTAGATAGGTAGGTTGTTAGGTAGCTAGGTAAATAGGTAGGTTGGTTGTTAGGAAGGTAGGTTGTTAGGTAGGTATGTTGGTAGATAGGTAGGTAGATTGGTTGGTTGGTTGGTTGGTAGGTAGGCAGATAGGTAGGTAGGTAGTTGGTTGGTTGGTAGATAAGTTGGTTGGTAGGTTGGTTGGTTGGTTTTTTGGTTGGTTGGTTGGAGGCAGGCAGGAGGATGGCAGGTTGGAGGCAGGCAGGCTTGGCAGGCAGGCAGGCAGGCAGGGGAGGTGGATGCAGGAGGCTTGGAGGCAGGCAGGCAGGCTGGAGGCTGGTTGGCTTGGGCGTGGCAGGCAGGCAGGCAGGCAGGAGGAGTGATAGATGGTAGGCAATTAGGGAGGTACGCAGGCTTGGTTGGTTGGTTGGTAAGTAGGTAGGAGGTCTGGCAGGAGGTAGGAGGCAGAAGGTAGGCAGGCTGGTTGGCAGGCTAGGAGTTGGTTGATAGTTAAGTTGTTTGATAGGTAAGTTGGTTGGTTGGTAAGTTGGTTGGTTGGTTGGTAGGTAGGTAGGTTGGTTGGTTGGTAGGTTGGTTGGTAGGTTGGTTGGTTGGTAGGTAGGATGAGGGTTGGTATGAGGTAGGAGGTAGGAGGCAGGTAGGTTGGTTGGTTGGTTGGTTGGTTGGTTGGTTGGTTGGTTGGTTGGTTGGTTGGTTGGTTGGTAGGTAGGTAGGTAGGTAGGTAGGTAGGTAAGTTGGTTGGTAGGTAGGTTGGTTGGTAGCAAATGGCAGCAAATGGTTGGTTGGTTTTAAGGTAGGTAGGTAGAATAGTAGACTGGTAGATAGGTAGGTAGGTAGGTTGGTAGGTAGGTTGGTAGGTAGGTAGGTAGGTTGGTAGGAGGAGGTTGGAGGAGGCAGGTTGGAGGAGGTAGGTTGGTAGGTAGGAGATACGTTGGTAGGAGGAGGTAGGCAGGAGGCAGGTAGGCAGGCAGGTAGGAGGTAGATTGGTAAGTAGGTAGGTTGGTAGGTAGGTAGGCAGGCAGGTAGGTAGTTGGTTGGTAGGTTGGTTGGTTGGTAGGTTGGTTGGTTGGTAGGTTGGTTGGTTGGTTGGTTGGTTGGTTGGTTGGTTGGTTGGTTGGTTGGTTGGTTGATTGGTTGGTAGGTAGGATGATAGGTTGGTATGTAGGTAGGTAGGTAGGTGGTATGGTTGGTAGGTAGGTTGGTTGGTAGGTAGGTAGGTTGGTAGGTAGGTTGGTTGGTAGGTAGGTAGGTTGGTAGGTAAAGACCCACAAGATATAGCTAATGTATTAACACTGGAACTGGAGTCCTGCAGCAAATGGTTAGTAGACAACAAACTATCGTTACACCTCGGGAAAACAGAAGCCATACTCTTTGGCACGAAATATAAACTGAGAAGGGTAAATAATTTTAATGTCCGGTGTAATGGGGAATCCATAACTTCAGTTTCCTCAGTAAAATATCTGGGAATCCCCTTTGACCCATGCATGTCAGGAGAATTGATAGGGAACAGTGTAGTAAAGAAAGCGAACGCCAGACTGAAGTTCCTCTACAGACAAGCACAGTGTCTACCTACTGAGGCTCGCAGGACCCTATGTCTAGCCCTAATACAATGTCATATTGACTACGCTTGCTCTTCATGGTACTCTGCCTTGACAAAAAAAACTGAAAGATAAACTGCAAATCACCCAGAACAAAATGGTAAGATTCATCCTGGACCTGGGTCCAAGAGAGCATGTAGGCCAGGATGAATTACAACAATTGGATATGCTGAATATTGAAGACAGAGTAAAACAACTTAAGTTGAATCAAGTTTATAAAATTGCTCACAATTGTCCACAATATCTTACTGCCAATTTTGTCAAGGCTGGGAACCAAAGCAGTCATAGTACTAGGGAGAGAGCACAACTTTGTAGTACCCACAGTCAGTGGCCAGGCTTCAAACACCTTTTATTGTTCACCAATAAAATAAAATAATTGATTTAGTTGGACTTGAGTCCTGGAAATGGGAAGTACAATGCCTGCACTTTAAAGGAGGGGTCTGGGATAGTGACAGCTGGGAGGGACAATTCTCAGCTGTCGTATCTGAGCTCCTCTGCAAAGACAGTGATTATGTATGAGTGTGGTGAAAGTGTTGAATGATGATGAAAGTATTTTCTTTTTGGGGATTTTCTTTCTTTTTGGGTCACCCTGCCTCGGTGGGAGACGGCCGACTTGTTGAAAAAAAAAATAAAGGAATGGAACAGACTGCCTGCACAGGTCAAAGCCAGTCACAGCATGAGTCAGTTCAAGGAGAGAGCCAAAAGGTACCTAATGAATGTAGCGACAGAAAGGGAGGAGAATGATTTTTTATTTTTATTAGCTAACATACATGTAAATGTAAATAACTCTTTTTACCTTATTCCTAGTATATATCCTTTATAGTATAATAACATATATCTCCTACAGTGTATAATATTAAGGTATTAAATGGACCCCAATGGAAATAAGTCACTCTGTCTGACTTTTTTGGGTTATCCTAGGTTCTCTACACATATGCTGTTATGTATGATAATCTATGTAACTGTATTTGTGTATACTTGAATAAACTCACTTACTTACTTACTTACTAGGTAGGTTGGTAGATAAGTAGTTAGGTAGGCAGGTAGGTTGGTTGGCAGGTAGGTAGATTGGTTGGTTGGTTGGTTGGTTGGTTGGTTGGTTGGTTGGTTGGTTGGTTGGTTGGTTGGTTGGTTGGTAGGTAGTTAGGTAGCTTGGTAGGTAGTTAGGTAGCTTGGTAGGTAGGTAGGCTGTTAGGTAGGTAGGTTGGTTGGTTGGTAGGTAGGTAGATTGGTTGGTTGGTAGGTAGGTAGGCAGGCAGATAGGTAGGTAGGTAGTCGGTTGGTAGGTAAGTTGGTTGGTAGGTAGGTTGGTTGGTTGGTAGGTAGGTTGGTTGGTAGGTAGGTTGGTTGGTAGGTAGGTAGGTTGGTTGGTTGGTTGGAAGGTAGGTATATAGGTAAGTAGGTTGGTTAGTTTTTGGTAGGTAGGTAGGTAGGTAGGTAGGTTGGTTGGTTGGTTGGTAGGTAGGTAGGTAGGTAGATAGGTAGGCAGGCAGGCAGGTTGGTAGTCTAGAGGAGAGTGTAACGTAACATCAGGAGGTTATTGAAGAGTTTCTAAGTTACTCAACACCGACATCACCACAATTATACAGGTGAGTCACAGTAATTATAATAATCACATATAAGTAATATATGCTTGTGAAACACACACACACACACACACGTTCTTCATACATACTCAGTGGAATATAGAATCACAAGGCCAATGTAAATATAACATTAATAGCTAATATCCATAAATAATATATTAACCAATTACTCGTATCCCAAAAATGAGAGATTAAATAAATATTTATTTTAAATGCAACGTGTTCTAAAGCATTAATGTTTTTTAATGGTTTAAAGGTCACAGCGGTAAGTGGAGATCACAGGAATAACACTGGTCTGTGAAGGTTAGAGGAATAACACTGGTCTGTGAAGGTTAGAGGAATAACACTGGTCTGTGAAGGTTACAGGAATAACACTGGTCTGAGAAGGTCACAGGAAAAACACTGGTCTGTCAGAGTCACAGGAATAACATTGGTCTGTGAAGGTCACAGGAATAACACTGGTCTGTAAAGAGCACAGGAATAATACTGGTCTGTGAAGGTCACAGGAATAACACGGGACTGTGAAGGTCACAAGGTCTGGGTAGTGGTAAATTGGGATCACAGGGACAACTACTAGAATCAGTAGATGTGGGTCCAGACATTCAGAGTTTCCTTGTCAGAGTTCTTGGATTCGAGCCTACTGTAGTTTGAGATACAGTAGAGAATACAAGTGTAAGATGGACAAGAGGCGCTACAAGAAGAGGTAGACAGACTGCATGACTGGTCACACACTTAGTTGCTAGAGTTCAATCGCAGCAAATGCAAAGTTGTATAAATAAAAGTACTGTAAAAGAAGACCAGAAACTAAAGCATATCACCCGAGGCACTCAACTGAATGATTTCTGCGGCATATACGCATTTGGTAAATCTTATATTAAATTTTAGTAACTTCAACACTGAGTCATTCATGGCCCTACATACTACATATATTAGGCCCATTTTGGAATACGTACAGCTAGCCTGGCAACTTCCCCGTATAAGCATGTTAAGGATCTGGAGAAAGGGAGAAAGTACAGAGGTGTGCAACGAAACTAGTTCCAGGGCTGAGGGAATTGAAAAATGGGAAGGGACTAAAGGAACTGACCGTGTTGACATTAGAGGATACAAGGACGAAGGAAGACATAATAACACAGTATAAAATACTCAGAGGATTTGATAGGGAAAACGTAGATAAACTGTTTAAGAAGCAGAAACAGGTATACGAGTATATGAGGTATATGAGTCACGGAGATGTCAGGAAATATTTCTTCAGCTTCAGTTTAGTAAGGAAGTGGAATAACCTAGACAAAGAATTAGGGCAAGAAGTCTTCATACATAGTTTTAAGGATGGGTATGACATACCCCACGAGGCTAGGGAGTAAACCCAGAGAGTGACAAAATAAGAGGTAGGACCAGGAGCTGAGACTCGACACACGAATAGGTGAGTGTACGCACCCCCCATCCCCACACACACAGAAACACACTTAGAATGACTTGGAATGACCAGGAAGTCAGTGAAGAGCTGAACAAAAGATTTAGGAAGGTATACTCAGTGGAATCAAAAAATATTGCCAGAGTCAAAGAGAGAAAGTGAACCAAAAAGTACTAAACACAACACAAACAACGGGAGGAGAGATGAAGAAAATACCGAGTGAAGTAGATACTTAGAAAGCAGTGTGACCAGATAATATCTCTCAGTGGGTTCTGAGAGAGAGAGTAGAGAAACTTAGTGAACCCTAGCAAATCGATGGAAACGGGGCAGCTGCCAGAGGTCTGGAAGAGTGCATGTAGTTCCAGTATTAAAAAAAAAGGAGCCATATAGATAACACTGAACTACAGGCCAGTGTCACTAATATGCATAGTATGTAAGGTTAAGGATAAGGTAGTCCCATTATTCAAAAAAGGGAGCGACAGCTGGTATTGAATTAAATGCCTGTGTCACTAACATACAGAGTATGTAAAGTTATGAATAACTAAAGTGTAGTGAACACTTGCCAATACTCTACAGTAACCCACGTGGAGACAGAAACACAGAAGGTTGATCTACATAACCCGACCCCGTCTGGGATGCTCTTCAACAATCAACTTCCTGTGTTTCTATATGGGTCATTACTGAGCATGTAAGGTTATGTCAGAAGAGTAGTGGAGCACCTGGAAAGTAGTGGAGCACCTGGAAAGTAGTGGAGCACCTGGAAAGTAGTGAAGCACCTGGAAAGTAGTGGATTCATAAACAACAACCAGCACGGTTTTTCAGATGATAAACCCTGTGTCACAAATCTGCTCGAGTTCTATGATATGGTAACGGAAGTCAGGCAGGTAAGAGAGGGATGGAGAGATTACAGTTTTGGATTGCAAGAAGGCTTTCGATAGAGTACCTCCAAAAGTGACTGGAAGAAAACCTAGATTGAATCAAGGGATACTTAACGGGAAGGAAGCAACGAGCTACTGTTATGGAGGAGGTTTCGGAATGGGCGAGTGTGACGAGTGGAGTTCCGCAAGGGTCAGTACTTAGGCCAGTACTGTTTATTGTGTATGTCAACGACATGACAGAAAAAAATCGAGTCAGAGGTGTCCCAGTTCGCATATGATGTAAAACTATTGAGGAGAATACAAACAGGAGTAACCAGGAAAGACTACAAATGGATCTGGACAAGCTGCAGCATTGGTCTGACAAGTGGCAATTAGAATTTAACCCCCAGTAAATGCAAAGTTATGAAAATCGGAGAAAAGCAAAGGCATCCGGAAACAGTGTACAGGCTCGGAGACGACTGCAAACTTCATTGAAAGAGAAGGACCTCGGGATGAACATAGTTCCGAGCATTTCACCTGAGGTACACGCCAACCAAATAACCGCTGCACAAACGCGAGACTAGCAAATTTAAGGGTACTCTCAAGAACATCAACAAGGAGGCATTCACGATCTTATGTTGAGCATATGTCAGGTCCATCTTGGAGTCTGCCAGGAGAGAACCCATATCTGATTAAACATGTAAAGAAGCAGGAAAAAGTGCAAAAGTTTATAACGAAATTAGTCCCAGAGCTGAGGATTATGACCTATGAGGAAAAACTATAGGAACTAAACCTGACGATCCAAGAGCACAAAATGACCAGAAGTGACATGATTACGACGTACAAAATACTTAGAGGAATTCACAGGGTGGACAGGGGATGTCTCTTTGAGAGCCGGGTCTCAGGTCCACGAGGTCACAGCTGAAAGTTAAAAGCACATATGAGTCACAGGAATGTTAGGAAATACTTCTTTAGCCTTAAAGTGGTCAGGAAATGGAATGATCTAGACAGCGAAGTGGGAGAGGCAGAATCCATACACAACTTTAAGAATATGTATGAAAGGGCTCACGCGGACAGGAGAGAGGTGAGGCTAAGAGTTGAGACTTGACCCCTGCAACCAAAAATTAGATTAGTACACACACACACACACACATCCACACGTACACGCACGCACACACATACACACACACACACACACACACGTCAGCTTACTTCTCCTCAGCAGCACTGGCCTTCTCCCTGGCGTCGTGGGCGACGTGTTCCTCGTCATAATAAACCTTCTTAGTACGGTCGAGGTCCTGGATTTGTGTCTGCAGTTCATTTTGAATCACCTTCAGCTGGTCCGCGAACTGCAAACACAGATAAACAGAAACACAAGTTACCTCAACTTGCTTTTCAAAAGCTGAGAAAAAGCGAGATACATGTTACTAACATGTTTTTTAACACACCGGCTGTCTCCCACCGAGGAAAGGTGACCCCCCAAAAAAGGAAGAAACACATTCACCATTCAATCACTATCTTACCATAAATGTGGTAACACCACAGTACAAATGGCGCCCGACCAGCAATATCCACACGACTTCTTCAGAGTGCAGACACTGTACCTCCCACCTCCAGGACTCAAATCCGACTAACCGATTTCTCCTGAATCTCTTCATAAATGTTACTTTGCTCACACTCCAACAGTATGTCAAGTCATTCAAAAAAACTTTGTTTTCACTCATTCCTATCCAACACGCTCACACGAGCCTGCTGGATGCCCAAGCCCCTAGCACTCAAAACCTCCTTCACCCCCCTCCCTCCAACTCTTCCTGGGACGGCCCCTTCCCATTCTTCCCTCCACCCAATATTTATACACCCTCTTAGTCATCCTATTCTGCTCCATCCTCTCTTAACAAACCGCCTTAACAACCCCTTCTCAGCCCTCTGAATTATTCCTTTGGTAACCCCACACCGCCTTCTAATCTACATACACCTGCGGAGTGGAAAGCAATCAAGTTCGATTCAAGGAAGGGGAGGATATTGGATCAAGAGTCCCCCACCGGCATCAAGACACAGGCTGCAGAACAAGGAATAACCAGAACAAAATGTTCTTCATCCTCAGGTTTTCTTCCTCAAAGAAATATTGATGAGCTCTGATCCAAAGAATCGGACCTATCCTCCCCTCTACTTGGATCGAACCTCATTGTCTTTCATTCCCCGAGGTTCTGTATTATTCTCACGGATTTAAAATTCCTCATAAATGTAATAATAATAATAATAATAATCTTACTTTTAAGACAGATATGCATTAAGTTCTCCCAATTGTTATTCAAGCTGGTAACATCAGTCACCACTAATAACAGACAATAGCCTCCAATGACACCATTGTCGACATCTACATGAACACTGGAGGTTGTGACAGCAAACACAGAAGTGTCTGCCAGAGAAAAATGAACAATATCATACGCCACGAATTTCTTCCCCTTCTCTTATAATCCATAGTATGACCATCAAAACTCAGGATATTATAATAACACGAGTGGTTGACGCACTGGCCTGTGAGTTTCAGGACTCACTTACTATAGATTCAAACCCCACCCGTTCCCTGATTTATGATCATCAAGTTTTTCATTCATCATGATCCCATGATCTGCGTACGCACGCCCAAAAACCTATATAAACATCACTGATAAACAGCCTGATATATTTAGACCGATCTCCTTAACTAGCTGTCTTTGTAAAACTTTTGAAAGAATGATATTTAACAGACTTTACTACATAATCAGTCACCAACTTTCCCCTCATCTCTATGGGTTCTCGAAAGGATTTCCACCTTTTTCACTGCACACACCTCTGCATTTGATATCGCAAACAGAACTTTTATACTACATGAACAAGCCAAAATGAATATTGATTGTAGCATATTCAGTGAGATAATAGGATATATGTCAAATAGAGTATCCTCTGTCCTCTACCAAGGTTTTAGAAGCAAGTCTAAAGAAATGTTCCTAGGTATACCACAGGGAGGAGTTCTCAGTCCCATGCTATTTAATGTTCTGATTAATGCTCTCCTAATTGCTCTACCTGCCTCACCTAAACATATAGCTATAAGCTATATGTTTAGGTGAGAAGGAAAGTAGCCAGAAGCGAGGAAAGTGTTGAAGTGGTCAGTGAGAGCGGCAGAGACAAGAGTTAGGAAGACAGCGGAGGATATGACGAGAGAAACCAGCTGCATCAGGTGCCTTAGGAGGAAGACGTGTGAGTAGTGACTTAAGTCTTGTCCTGTTAATGGTGTGTTGAGCGAGTAGAAGAGAGTGTGTGAAGATGGATGATGGTGTCGGGTGAGGTGATGTGACTGAGTTGTGACCCAGTGTTTCATGTACTGTTTGTGTTGGAGTGTAGCTGGGTCTGGAGGGTGTGGATGGAATATGTTTTCCCAAATGTCCTTGAATACGCGTGCAGCCTCTGCTGCGTCAGAGACGTGTCTTTATGAGTAATTTGTTGGAAAAGTGCTGTTTTTGGGGGTTCCCGGGAGCCTTCGGATGAATGTCCAATATTTTTTTGGATCCCTAACGCGGTGCTCGTCTCTGGTGTGTATGAGGTATAGCCAGTGTCGGCTGTGATCTTCCTCTAGGCTGCTGATGATGTGCAGTCGCAGGCTGGAGAGATCCTACTGTGTGTGTGTGTGTGTGTGTACTCACCTAATTGTACTCACCTAATTGTGGTTGCAGGGGTCGAGACTCAGCTCCTGGCCCCGCCTCTGCGCTGCCCGCTACTGGGTCTCTGCTCTCCCTGCTCCATGAGCTCTATCATACCTCGTCTTAAAACTATGTATGGTTCCTGCCTCCACTATATCTTTCTCTAGACTATTCCACTTCCTGACTACTCTGTGGCTGAAGAAATGCTTCCTAACATCCCTTTGACTCATCTGAGTCTTCAGCTTCCAGTTGTGTCCCCTTGTTCCTGTGTTCCCTCTCTGGAACATCCTGTCACTGTCTACCTTGTCGATTCCCCGCAGTATTTTGTATGTCGTTATCATGTCTCCTCTGACCCTTCTTTCCTCCAGTGTTGTTAGTCCTATTTCCCTCAACCTTTCTTCATAGGACAGACCCCTGAGTTGTGGAACTAGCCTTGTCGCAAACCTTTGCACTTTCTCTAGTTTCTTTACGTGCTTGACCAGGTGTGGGTTCCAGACTGGTGCTGCATATTCTAGTATGGGCCTGACGTACACGGTGTACAGTGTCTTGAACGATTCCTTGTTTAGGTAACGGAACGCTAATCTTAGGTTTGCCAGTAGCCCATATGCTGCCGCAGTTATCTGGTTGATGTGTGTGTGTGTGTGTGTGTGTAAGCTAGAAGCAAAGCGGTGAGAGTAGCAGAGGAGGAGACGGTTTGTCCTTTCGGACGGGCGGTAGATTAGATTTTGCCAACGAAGTGGCTAGTTTATTGTGCACCCCATATCCATCCTGTGGAGGGTAGCGCAAGAGCATATGGATACACAAAAGGTCTGGGAACTAGGCCCCAAAAGGATTAACAAGAGCACATATGGATTTATATCTACAGTTCACTTATCTGTTATAAGCAAATTTAGTAAATTTGCTTAATATATCTGGTATGTTATTTTCATTAATAAGATATCTTCACAAGACACATAGGTTATTATACTGTCTATCTCTATATTCCTCAATAAGTGGACAATAAAGCACATAGTGGTCAAGATAGTAACCATAGGACTGGCCACATACTTTGTATTGGGTTTGATCATCAGCTGTGTCTGAAAGAAGTACTTGTAGCCAAGCCTAAGCCTGGCCACTACAACATCAGTCAGTCTGTTCACATTGCAAGTTGCTCCATAAACATACTTATCTACGTTCATGTTATCATAGTTGGTTATAGATCGACTCAAGCTTCTAACTGCATTCCTATAACATTTTCATTATTATTTTTTTATTTATTTTTTATTAATACATCGGCCGTTTCCCACCAAGGCAGGGTGGCCCGACATAGAAAAACTTTCATCATCATTCACTCCATCACTGTCTTGCCAGAGGCGTGCTTACACTACAGCTACAAAACTGCAACATTAACACCCCTCCTTCAGAGTGCAGACACTGTACTTCCCATCTCCAGGAATCAAGTCCGGCCTGCCGGTTTCCCTGAAACCCTTCATAAATGTTACCTTGCCTACACTCCAACAGCACGTCAACTAATAAAAACCATTTGTCTCCATTCGCTTCGATCTAACACGCTCACGCACGCTTGCTGGAAGTCCAAGCCCCTCGCACACAAAACCTCCTTTACCCCCTCCCTCCAACCTTTTCTAGGCCGACCCCTACCCCGCCTTCCTTCCACTACAGATTTATACACTCTCAAAGTCATTCTATTTTGTTCCATCCTCTCTATATGTCCAAACCATCTCAACAACCCCTCCTCAGCTCTCTGGATAATAGTTTTGGTAATCCCACACCTCCTTCTAATCTCCAAACTACGGATTCTCTGCATTATATTCACACCACACATTGACCTCAGACATGACATCTCCACTGCCTCCAGCCTTCTCCTTGTTGCAACATTCATAACCCATGTATCACACCCATACATGAGTGTTGGTATAACTATACTCTCATACATTCCCCTCTTTGCTTTCATGGATAAAGTTCTCTGTCTCCAAAAGCTCCTCAGTGCACCACTCACCTTTTTCCCCTCGTCAATTCTATGATTCACCTCATCCTTCATAGACCCATCTGCTGACACATCCACTCCCAAATATCTGAACACATTCACCTCCTCCATACTCTCTCCCTCCAATCTGACATCCAATCTTCCGTTATATATATTTTTTGTTATCCTCATAACCTTACTCTTTCCTATATTCACTTATAATTTCCTTCATTTACATACCCTACCAAACTCATCCACCAACCTCTGCAACTTCTCTTCAGAATCCCCCAAAAGCACAGTGTCATCAGCAAAGAGAAACTGTGACAACTCCCACTTTGTGTTAGATTCTTTATCTTTTAACCCCACACCTCTTGCCAACACCCGAGCATTCACTTCTCTTACAACTCCATCTATAAATATATTGAACAACCATGGTGACATCACACATCCCTGTCTAAGGCCTACTTTTACTGGGAAATAGTCCCCTTCTCGCCTACATACTCTAACCTGAGCCTCACTATCCCCGCAAAAACTTTTCATCGCTTTCAATAACCCACCTCCTATTTCATACATATTCAACATCTGCCACATTGCCCCCCTATCCACCCTATCATGCGCCTTTTCTAAATCCATAAAAGCCACAAACACGTCTTTACCCTTATCTAAATATTGTTCACCTATATGTTTCACTGAAAACACTTGGTCTACACACCCCCTACCCTTCCTAAAGCCTCCTTGTTCATCTGTTATCCTTCTCTTTGTCTTACTCCTAATTCTTTCAATAATAACTCTACCATACACTTTACCAGGTATACTCAACAGACTTATTCTCCTATATTTTTTGCACCCTTTTGTCCCCTTTGCCTTTATACAAAGGAACTATGCACGCTCTCTGCCAATCCCTAGGTACCTTATCCTCTTCCATACATTTATTAAATAAAAACACTAACCACTCCAAAACTATATTCCCACCTGCCTTAAACATTTATATCTTCATCCCATCAATCCCAGCTGCTTTACCCCCTTTCATTCCACTCACTGCCTCACGAACTTCCCCCACACAAACAACTGGTTCTTCCTCACTCATATAAGGTGATATTCTAACTGCCTTCTTATAACATTGTTTCATTATTTATTTATTTCCTAATATTATTCCTAATGCTAGATACACCAAAGTTATATTCTACATTCTCCTTCAGGGTACTTTTCTTGGCTAACGTATCAACTTTATCACGAAGGAGTAATTCAGTGTGTGATGGAATCCATAACAATTGTACATTAATTCCTTTTTCCTGGATTTTTGAGTATCTATATCTGGCTTCTCCAATGAACATGTTGTTAGTCATTATGTGAGTCAAGAGTCTTCAGTGATGACATAGAATCTGTAAAAATCATAGAATCAAACTCAGTGTCATAAGTTAACTTTAGCGCTATTAGGATGGCAAATAATTCAGTTTGCAGTGTAGACGCTCAGTTGTTAATTCTTATGCCTAACTCAACAAAGTTCTTGTCGTTCTTAACTAGGGAGGTGGTAACAAGAGCAGATGCAGCCCTCCCAGCAGACTCCTGCTTAAATTCCTTAGTGTATATAACTTGATCCTGAAGCAGAAGTGAGCGTTGCCCTAGGCGAGACGTGAGGTGGCAGGACTTCGCTACAAGCAAGTCTCCACAAGAAGACCTACAACCCGGCTCTCAACGTTTTCTGGAAGGTCAGCGACAGGCAGCTCGATCAATTAGAGAATTACCTCGATTCATGGACAACCTACCTCGACGAGACTACCAGACTCCCTAACAACCCTCTAAGCCTCTTCCAGTATATAACCCTGCACCTCCTCGATACACCTAGCCTCCTAAACCCTACCCTACCCTCTGCAATTGCGAATCTTTTAAGATATCCGTTTTTAACATACCTATTAACTCACCATCCCAATCCCACTCCTTGCCCCTCATCATAGCCATGTCAACACCGTAGTCACAGGTCAGAGTAGAAAAGAAGCTTGTGTATGTCGTCTTTGGTGTCCGTCTCGCCTCGCCGATCCAATGTGTCCGAAAAGCAAATGCTGCAAATGTGTCACACGACGCTCCGCTGATGGGTCCAGCCCCTACCTCTGTCCCCACTACTATTCTTCTATCCCCACCTACCAGTCTACCCCTCGTGGAGCCTTACATGACACTGACTGAAAGGACTCTTGATAAACAAATAAGAAGCGCGTCTGTCTCGCGCTCAGCAGACAGAGGATCAAGCCTCCAATACGTCTTGCACTGAATGACCCACATAGGTTTAGCGCTTACCATTAATTATTAGTTAAAAAAAATGTGGCCATTGATAAAGTCCTTGGTGGACGAAACGTCGTCTCAGTAAAATGAAATTAATAATTAATGTTAAGCAGTAAACCCATGTGGGTCACTCAGCGTATGACGTGGTGGAGGCTTGATCCTCCGTCTGCTAAGCACCAGATAGACGAGATTCCTATTTATACTCACTTATATTCCTAAATATAAAATGCCACAAACTGCGTATCGTCTTATATTAAGAGAGAGAGAGAGAGAGAGAGAGAGAGAGAGAGAGAGAGAGAGAGAGAGAGAGAGAGAGAGAGAGAGAGAGAGAGAGAGAGAGAGAGAGAGAGAGGAGAGAGAGAGAGAGGTGGGGAAGGAATGAAGAAAGAAATAACTGGCAGAGGGAAGAGAGCAGAGGTAAGAGGAAATAGTTACAATCAATAAAATTACTGGTGATTGTCACATTAAAAATACACTGGACATTTTTGCTTCTGTTATCTTTAATTCTCTCTTGTCAAGTGATATTGTTGAACATATAACAAAAATATTAACCAGACTCATGTTTCACAAACTTGCTCAATAATATAAACATTATCACTATGAATCATGTTTAAAAAGTCATATCAACGTCAGGTCTTACAAAGTGTCGCCTTCACCTAGGGCTGACCACCTGAGCGTCAGTCTCTAGGGTGATGCAGGGAAGATCGTGGACCCTAGGAGGGTGTAGCCCAGGAGGTGGGACTTTAGTTTAGAAAAATACATAAGTAAACACTAGGATCTATTTATTAGAAAACGTTTCGGTGCAGGGGTCTTGATCACTTCTAACACAGAGGCTGAAAAGACAGTATATATAGGCAGAGTGAAGTGTGTTTGCTTACACGTTTTTCTAAAGAAACTTGTGGGTATGTATTAGCAAGGTTTATACCAGGTGGGAGTCTACCAGTGGACTACTCCATAACGGTACACAATGGCAAAAGCCGACAAGTGTGAATAAAGTCACTGGTAACAGAGAATCCTTTGAATAAAACGTTTATCAAGTACTTGATAAAACTTAGTCTTGGTAAAAACGTTTTATTAAAGGGATTCTCCGGTAGAAGTCTTTGTTTCCACTACGTAATGGTTGTGTTGACATCATCTGACCAGGTGACTTGGAGCAGGTCGTTGCTACTTGACGTCAGCGCAGAGAATAAACCTGAGTTGGTACTCAGAGATCGTGTTTAAAATTCGCCCACAGTCATCAATCAATCCGGAAGGAAAACCAAAAAAAAATTCTCTTAGGATCTCAAGGCCCCTTTTCCTTTTAAATTCTGTAGGCCTATGAAAATAAAATGCTCTCACTGCCGCATATATCTTAGCAACCAGATATGATACAGACATATATGATTCATATTATTATTATTATTATTATTTTCATATGTTTTAAGGCATAAGGAATCATATTTTTCCACTATTTATATTGTTAAACGCACTTAAAGCACAAAAATTCTCGAAAAAATTATCGATAAAGTATGATAATCAGTATTTCCATACCGGCAACAGGCGTATATATTGAAAAATACTTCAAAACATTTTACAGCATTTTATTAGCTTTCAAATGAGACCAAAATGACTATCCTAAGTTGATATACATTGTTGTAAGATTAAAATAATGTACTCATTTCTGACCTCCCCGCCCTGGCTTGGTTACTGGGCGCTACTCCATCACAACTTACGCGACGGTCTGGAGTTCTGAGACTCTCTGACCGCGGGTTCGAACCCCACCCGTGGTATGTGGTTTAACTTAGGTATACTTTACGCATTCAAGCCCACTACATTAACAATTTTAGGTGTTAGGTTTGATTTTTTGCTGAGTTTGGTTAACTTTGGTTTGGGCATCTGCCCATGATCCACTAGTTCGAGAACTAGACTCTCCCTCGCGTGGTTGGAAAAGAGTTGGAGAAGCTTGTTCAACACTGGATTAACATCCCTCAAGTTAGAGCGGTGTGCCAGGAGCTGGTAAAATGTGGTTCTCGAGAATCATGTAGTTAACCTTAGAACCATGTAGTTAACCTTAGAACCATGTAGTAGTCTTAGAACTATGCAGTTAAGCTTAGAACCATATATTGAACCTTAGAACCATAAAATGAACCTTAGAACCATGTAATGAACCTTAGAACCATGTAGTGAACCTCAGAACTGCAACAAGATGGGACTACCCTGCACAGACCTCAATAAATATCTGTGCAAATATCTTTAACTTTCAGTACTGTACAAGAGGGCCCCGCTTATACAGCAGGTTAGGTTCTGAGCTACTGCTGTAAAGCTAAAACGCTATAAAGTGAATCATAGCCTTTTTTTTTTTTTTACTTTCAAATGCATATAAAAGCCTACTAACATGATTACACTATCATGCATTAAGTGAAAAATAGAGCTAGGCCTAAAAAAGGCACATACACACATTACTCACTTTAAAATATTCTCGTCCTTAGTTTATAGTGAGTGATGAATATATTTATCATAGCAAGTCTGAATAAATGAAGACTGGGTATAATTGAAAACCGCTGTATTAGCGAAACCACTGTATTAGCGAAACGCTGTAAAGCGAAGCCCTGCTGCACTTATGACTACTTCACTTGCTACCAAAATTTTGAATTTCCTCACAAATGCAAAAATGCTATATTTTATTGACAAAGCTCCTGGAGAGCGATACGTTGCCACAATAAAAGGTCGCATTAGTTGCACTTGTGTCCTTTTACCTAACATATTGTGGGTAATTCTACCAACATAAGTCACTCTTACTCTGCTGAACCTCGTTTTAGAATGGTCATTTTAGTTTCATTTGAAAAATTAATAGACTGCTGTAAAATGTTTGTTCTGAAGCATTATAATAATAATAATAATCTTTATTTCTACAAGTACATGTACGAGGTATACAGTCCTAGCTGACATCAATGACATACTACTATATAGAAAGCCCCTTGTTATGCTGAGCATTTCTCGCAAATTTGATCAATTTTGTCCCCAGGATGCGACCCACACCAGTCGACTAACACCCAGGTACCTATCTACTGCTAGGTGAACAGGGACAGCAGGTGTCTTAAGGAAACACGTCCTAATGTTTCCATATATATGCCTGTATGCCTGAGGGAATGTTGATTTTAATTATTTTCGAAAATTTTATCAAAAAATAGCCCTTACGGGAACATTTAATAATAAAACTAGTGGTTGAAATATATAAAATATATAAAATAATGAACCACTCATGTCTGTATCTTATGTGGTTGTCATGATGTGTATAACAAGGGGACTATGTGGTTTTTAAAGGGAAGGGGAGATTTTTTCAGGGGAAGGGGATCTTTTCAGGGAAGAGGGATTTTTTTTCAGAGGGGAGATTTTTTCAAAGGGAGTTTTTTAGAGGGGTGATTTTTTCAGGGGAGATGGATTTTTCAGGGAGGGGGGATTTTTTCAGAGGGGTGATTTTTCTGGGAGGGGTGATTTTTTCAGAGGGGTGATTTTTCTGGGAGGGGTGATTTTTTCAGGGGAGGGGATTTTTTCAATGGGGGATTTTTTCAGGGAGGAGGGTTGTTTTTAGGGAGGGGGATTTTTTCAGGGGAGGCTGGATTTTTTCAAAAGAGGGGCGATTTTTTTCAGGGGAGGGGGGATTTTTTAGGGGAAAGGGATTTTTTTCAGAGGGGGACTTTTTCAGAAGAGGGGGGTATTTTTTCCTCCCTTCGGACTTGATTATTCATGACCCATGGAAACCGTAAAACACCATCATGGGTAAAGGTCGTCTGAATCACAACATGAGTGACTCACGTCCACTTAAGGCCTTACAGCAGGAGAACATGTCAACAGTTGTGGCCTTCCTGTGGGTGGACCCAGACAACCCTCATCCATCACACTGTCCGGCCCAGCTGGTGGCTCGAGTCTAGCTTCGGTAAATAAAATAGACGCAGCTTCAGTCGTGCAGCAGTAAGAATACCTCGTGAAGTTATTGTATAAGCAATATTATTGTCATGTAAGCTGAAACATTAGCAACGTGAGTAAAACTGTGTGACATTGATAATGAAAATGTTGCTCAGGGTGATGGTAATGAGAGTAGTGATAATGACACTTGATTGTAGTGATGTCAGTGATAATGGTAAAATTAATGAGTAGTGCATGTAGTGAGGAGAGGATACCAGTGTTGGTGCAATCTCAATTAATGTCACCAGTGTTGGTGCCATTAACTGACAAGCACGTAGAGATCTATGCAAAAAAAAAAAAAGGTTCCCATGTGGTCTCAAAAATGAAGTTGCCTTTGGAATTAATTACAAAAAGGACATTTCGTAAATGTCCCTGTTGTAATTTTCACTCAAAGGCTGAGGAACTAAGTAGTATCCCAGGACTTCCAACTTTAGTTACAACGCTGCATCACTTAGAAAAACACTTAATGACTTTCGCAATAAAGTAAAAACTGAACCACTTGATGTTGTGATGACTTAGACACTTGTGCAGCACTTGTCTAATTCATCATTCTGTCGGTTCTCTGAACTATTTATCTACATCTGATGTTATATCTACAAGGGTGAGGTTCCTGTAAGATCCTCCTGCTTCCTTCCCTAAACTGTCCTCATTTAGCATCTAACCACACATCTACTAACTCTTATATTCTCTATATTAAAAAAACTCTTTCCCCCATCATCTTATTATCATCTTATTACTGAAGCGGAGGCTTCAGTATCATCCAATGCCATTAATTAAGACTATGTTGGTGAACATCTAGACTGAGGGACTGATTACCTCGTCTTCCACTGTCTCCAAGCTCACCTTTAAATAACCTCTGTATAGAATTACGATGGAAACTCTGTTGTCAATATATCTGACTTGAATGCTTCTGTTGAAAAGTTTAATTATATATTAACCTTCCAACTGGTGTTGTCAGAATCCATCTTTTGTCACGTATTTTGTCACAGGTATTTATCTAAATCTTGGTTACAATATTTCCTTTGCCAGCTGTGAGTCTTCTGTTGTAACACATACATCACCACTTTATTTCACTATACTAACCACTATCAATATTGGTAGTACTGGTATAAACATTGGTAATCGAGTCCGACAAACTGCTTCAAAAAGACGCGTGAGCAAACACTAGAACATATTTATTAGAAAACGTTACGGTCCCAGGACCGAAACGAGTGTCTTTTTGAACCAATTTGTAATACTATCATCCTCGGTTGAAAACACAAGAGAAAACGCTTTCATGTTCCTCCAGCATCATAATTTTGTCTCCCATATTGCGGACTGGTAAAATTCTTATGAATGTTTCTCTCCTGAGACCTTTAACAATGAATGACCTTTATGAATGTTTGAATGCCCTTTATGAATGACCTTGTAAGTAACATTCAAAATTATTTAGAGCTACGTGAACAGCCACTCAGACCCTCCTCCCCTCCTCCCTGTACCTCAAACTCAGCTGACTACTATAATAAGTAAAACAATTCTAAACTTTGAGCATTAAAATAGGCCTAGACTATAGAACAGGCCTAGGCTATAGAAATAATAATATACCCTGAAATGCTTCAGTTCTTCCAGACTTCCCTCGCTGCTGCCAGGGACCGTGTCACAGCTTCGGCAAATAGAAACGTTTGTCAATGGTCTTAATGCCCACACTCCACTTAGCCAGACATGGAGAAATGTAAGTGGAATTAAGTGTAACAAGACTGGTCATGTCTCTCAACCGTATCCTCTATACAGTGTGAATGAATTAGTCGATGCTTGAGCTGTTACATCAAGCTATAATAACTTACGCATTAAAACACAATGTTAAATGTGAAGTATATAAAAGGGACAGACTTGTTCGTCCCATGATCAACAAGAACGAAAATTGCAGTATTATTTACACTTATTTTGAACTCGACGCTGCACATTTTTTCTCTGGGGAGGACGAGAGCACTTACAATATACTAGGATTGCTCTCTCAAGTACCAGGAAATCCTTTACTTGATTTACGCAACATTTGTCCATAAGTCTTGGACAAATAATCTCATCATTCCCATTCTCAAGCTCAATTAACAAAATGCATTTCGCCAACTATCTCTACTAGAAGCTTGTGTAAAACATTTGAGAGGATAGTACTAGTTCGTCTCATCATAGAATCAAACAGTTTCTGCCCTCCCAGGTTATATGGTTTCATGCATGGAAGGAGCGTGTACTGTTGCATAGCCACCTTGAAGAAGAATTAGACACATGTGCAACACCTGGGTATCTTTATTTGTAGACGTTTCGCCATCCAGTGGCTTTATCAGTACAAGGACATAATATGAAGAATATTAAATTATATACAAAAGATGAGGCAATCAGTCCCTCAGCCTTGACCGAGGTATGTTAAGTGATCAAGACCCCAGGACCGAAACGTTTTCTAATAAATGTCCTAGTGTTTGCTAACGTGCCTTTCCAACCCAACTGAAGACTTTAAATTAAGAATTCCACGAGAAGGTGTTCTCAATGTAACCATATTCAATATTATAATTAATGTACTCCCAAATGGCATGCCTAGCCATCCCGATCATCATATGATTAGCTTCACTGATAGTATAATGATTCACATCACCGAATTTTTCAACACCTAAATCATTCTTAACTATGTTTCAGAGCCGTGTCAGGACCTGGGTTTGATCATCTTGGCTGAGAAAATGAAGGTACTTGACAGGCGTCCTCCCAGCTTGCACTGAGCCGCAGTCTAGCGGATGCAGTTTCATGCTGGGTCTCGGCTAGGATATGTAAGAGATACAGATATCTCGGATTTGAGGTCCCTCTGTTTGGATTTGTTGTAATCAGGCATTGTCGTTAATACAAAGACTGAGAACTGTGGCATGATTATACCGCATATATTTTACCAATGTCAGAACCGTGAAAAATATTTTGTTTACATCGACTCACTAGGTGACTATGCCGCAACCCTACTTGTTCTTGTGTCTGCCAGAAAGCCCGAAAAATTGCAGAAAGAAGAGATGATCATCCTAGGATGTCCAAGTATTACCAAAATGCCAAACATGCGGAAAGAACTTGATAAAGACGCACGTCTTCAAGGAGGAAGTGGATTACAACCTTGGGTTGTCAAACAGAGGGTTGAGAACACACTACGAAGATAATTTCAGTGAATGTAATAAACTTGATAAAGAGGGAGTTTACCAAGAGTCAGTCCATGTATGACGAGTCCATCAAGACGAACCTCACGTCTATGACATAACCAACACAATCAGCAGACTCTTTGATGTCATTACTGCCTGGCGTCAGCTGGGCTACACATAGCCCTGGGAGTCTGCATCACCAGCTGAGGCAGACGTAAACAATTGCAAACCTTACCACAGGAACTACTCTCGTGTAGGAACGCGAAAAAATACACGAATTCAGAGACTATTCACTCACAAATGTTTAGCATATGTCAAAGTATTTTATCCACAGTGGCACAATACCAGGAATCCAGGAAAAATACCCTGATTAGGTCTCCTGTAAATAATTCGTAAATAAATCATAACCACACATAACTACATTGTAATGTTTTGTGACTGACTTCCTGAATGTGTAAACTCATTGCTACTATTCAGAATTTCAAGAAAATTGAAACTTCATAACCACTGCAACTTGACTCACGAAATCGTAATAACACGACTACAAATAAATCACGGAGTTTTAGGACTCACTTGCCATGGGTACAAACCCCACCCGTTCCGTGACTTATTTCACCGTAACTTGCTTAGTGATTAATGAGTCTCTATAATCCGTTGACTACCGCCCAAAGCATAGGCACGCACACATACACACACACACACACACACAGAAAGAGAGAAAGAGAGAGAGAGAGAGAGGTAGGTAACTCTTACCTTCTTGCCCAGGTGTACCTTGCTCAACCTGGTCTGCTTGGCGTCTTCCGAGATGTTCTGCTGGAACACTTCCACTGCTGCCAGCCTCGCCTTGCCCAGCTTCTCTGTTTCATCGAGCACCGTTCTCCACACGCTGTACACGTTCCTGCAACACAACACACACTCTTAAACATCTTCCACACCTTCAGCTGATGTAGCGGTTGTTACACGACCCCCTCCTCCAGGAAGCATAACTCACTCATGTATTACAAAAAATATTATTCTAACATTTCAATATGACCAAATGGAGCCTACATTCTCCAGTCTTTAAGTAGGATACACTGGTGTTGAAATTTTGGAGCCGGACAGGAGGCTTTCTAAAATGATCGTAAATGGGTTTTATGAAATTGAGCAGAAGGCACCTGCGCTTGTCAATTGTTCCACCAAGCTAAACCTGGTAATAGCCTATCAGGGTTGAAAATTTGAAGCCGATCGGAAAAGGTGTTCTGAAGTTACAAGCGAAATCTTTGGAAGAAGTTAGTGTAGAAAACAGGAACACAGGCATTAAGTTGTGCAGCAATTTAAAGCTTCACTAAACTCGTGAAAATTAAAAACAATAAAAACACGAGTTTTCATTATTTTTAAAAAAATCCTATTTTTTTGCGGATCTATTTTATTTAAAATTATCTGCAATCTTTTAAGAAAAAAAAAAAGTTGATTTTGTGCTTTCTAAGAAAGTCCACTTTGATTAAAAAAATCTATAAAATTGGCAAACTGGCACGTATAAAGCCTCAATTCAATACTAAACAACTTCAAATTAAAATACACATCACTGCAGAAATATCTGAAGGCTGCCAGAAATTAGCATTCTGTGGTTATCACATACATACCAATTTATCTAACGAAACTAGCAATTTAAAATTAAAACAGATGAAAATGAGTTTTATATTAACATAGCCCAAGAACACTAAAAGTTCGAAGCCTATCAGGAAAAAAAGCATTCTCCAGTAATTTCATTAAATTTCAAATTTGCGGTTAAACAGCCTAAACTTTCAGAGCAGATAAAACAAGGTCTGCTTTACTTATTGAATGAAAATTAATATCATTATTTATTAATAAGATTGGCAAATTGGGATTTATGCGGTCCAATAACAACGCAAAACTGTCTTATCTGGAAAACACAGCAGGACAAAATTTGAAGCCGAACTGAAGAGGCATTCTCCAGTAATCACATTGATTACAAAAACTTCAAGTGTTATAACACTTCTAGTTGCCCACACACTCAAGTTTAACTTAATGGGTACCATAAATCAGGAAACGAGTGGGATCTGAACACATGGCGAGCCCAAAACTCACAGGCCAATGCTTTAACAACTGGACCAGCTGTTAAAGCACTTGTCATGGGTTCAAATTCCCTTCCATTTCGTGATTTGACTGCAATCGTATTATTACGATTTCGTGAGTCCTAATGGACACTATCGTCTTCTTCAGAAGCATCATCGTTAAACCAGGAGGGACCAGGAGGGGCCAGGAGGGACCAGGAGGGACCAGGAAGGACCAGGAGAGACCAGGAGGACCAGGAAGGACCAGGAGGGACCAGGATTGACCAGGAGGGACCAGGAGGGACCACGAAGGACCAGGAGGGGCCAGGATTGACAAGGAGGGACCAGGAAGGACCAGGAGGGACCAGGATTGACCAGGAGGGACCAGGAAAGACCAGGAGGGACCAGGAGGACCAGGACGGACCAGGAAGGACCAGGAGGGGCCAGGAGGGACCACGAAGGACCAGGACGGACCAGGAGGGACCAGGAAGGACCAGGAGGGACCAAGAGGGGCCAGGATTGACAAGGAGGGACCAGGAAGGACCAGGAGGGACTAGGATTGACCAGGAGGGACCAGGAAGGACCAGGAGGGACCAGGAGGGACCAGGAAGGACCAGGAGGAACCAGGAGGACCAGGAAGGACCTGGACGGACCAGGATTGACCATGAGGAACAAGAACCATGAGAGGCCAGGAAGAAACAGGAGGGACCAAGAGGGACCAGGAGGGACCAAGAAGGACTATGAAGGGCCAGGAGGGACCAGGAGGGACCAGGAAGGACCAGGAGGTACCAGGAGGGACCAGGAAAGACCAGGAGGGACCAGGAGGGACCAGGAGGAACAAGGAAGGACCATGAGGGGCCAGGAAGAACCAGGAGGGACCAAGAAGGACCAGGAAGGACTATGAAGGACCAGGAAGGACTATGAAGGACCAGGAGGGACCAGGAAGGACCAGGAGGGACCAGGAACGACCAGGAAGAACCAGGAAGGATTAGGAGGGACCAGGAGGACCAGGAAGGACCAGGAGGGACCAGGAAGAACAAGGAAGGATTATGAAGGACCAGGAGGGACCAGGAGGAACAAGGAAGGACCATGAGGGGCCAGGAAGAACCAGGAGGGACCAGGAAGGACCATGAAGGACCAGGAGGACAAGGAGGGACCAGGAAGAACCAGGAAGGATTAGGAGGGACCAGGAAGGACCAGGAGGGACCAGGAAGAACCAGGAAGGATTAGGAGGGACCAGGAAGGACCAGGAGGGACCAGGATTGACCTTTACTCAACTGTGGAAGATATGCTATACCTGGAGTCTACCTGGAGGGTATTCCGGTTATCAACTCCCTCGCGGCCCGGTCCACGACCAGGCCTCCAGGTGGATCAGGGCCTGATCAACCAGGCTGTTACTGCTGGCAGCACGTAAACCGGCGTACGAACCACAGCTCGGCTGGTCGGGATCTGACTTTAGGTGCAGAGGGTTTTAGAAATTATCGTTGCCAACCCCTTGGATTAAGAGCCCCCGGCGTCAAGGTACACCCGATGAAATATGAAAAAGAGAAGCGAAGAATGAAAGACGTGGAATGAAGAAGAGGAAGATAAACCAAGAAGATGCTGGTGAGAGGCTCTTCATCCAAGGAAATGAACTTATCCTCCCCTTCCTTGGATCGAATCTGAATGCCTCCTATTCCACAAAACACTATACAACGCTTACTGGTTTAGCGCTTTTCCCTGATTAAAATAAAACGGCATCAATCTACAATGGTTGACTCATTAAATAAAATAAACCAGACATTGTGTTGGTTTAGGTTGTGTAGGCGCAAATTTTGTTGCATTTTGTGCAATAACTGGAGAATGCTTACTCTGGTTGGCTTCAAACTTTCAGCGATGATGTGTTTCTTCAAATAAAACTTCGCCTTGATTTTATTCAGTGTAAGTTTTAAGGTGTCAGTTTTATCAGTCAAATTAGTTTCTGTGAAATAACTAGAAAATTTATCTTATTAGAAATAAGTCATAATTTTTTAACTTTATTTGGTTATCCTTCGTGAAATTATTCGGTTATCCTTCGTTCGTTCTATTTGGTTATCCTTCGTTCGTTCTATTTGGTTATCCTTCGTTCGTTCTATTTGGTTATCCTTCGTTCGTTCTATTTCGTTATCCTTCGTTTGTTCTATTTGGTTATCCTTCGTTCGTTCTATTTGGTTATCCTTCGTTCCTTCTATTTGGTTATCCTTCGTGAAATTATTTGGTTATCCTTCGTGAAATTATTTGGTTATCCTTCGTTCGTTCTATTTGGTTATCCTTCGTTCCTTCTATTTGGTTATCCTTCGTTCCTTCTATTTCGTTATCCTTCGTTCCTTCTATTTCGTTATCCTTCGTTCCTTCTATTTCGTTATCCTTCGTTCCTTCTATTTCGTTATCCTTCGTTCCTTCTATTTCGTTATCCTTCGTTCCTTCTATTTCGTTATCCTTCGTTCCTTCTATTTCGTTATCCTTCGTTCGTTCTATTTGGTTATCCTTCGTTCGTTCTATTTGGTTATCCTTCGTTCCTTCTATTTCGTTATCTTTCGTTCTTTCTATTTGGTTATCCTTCGTTCGTTCTATTTGGTTAACCTTCGTTCGTTCTATTTGGTTAACCTTCGTTCGTTCTATTTGGTTATCCTTCGTTCCTTCTATTTGGTTATCCTTCGTTCCTTCTATTTCGTTATCCTTCGTTCCTTCTATTTCGTTATCCTTCGTTCCTTCTATTTCGTTATCCTTCGTTCCTTCTATTTCGTTATCCTTCGTTCCTTCTATTTCGTTATCCTTCGTTCCTTCTATTTCGTTATCCTTCGTTCGTTCTATTTGGTTATCCTTCGTTCGTTCTATTTGGTTATCCTTCGTTCCTTCTATTTCGTTATCTTTCGTTCTTTCTATTTGGTTATCCTTCGTTCGTTCTATTTGGTTAACCTTCGTTCGTTCTATTTGGTTAACCTTCGTTCGTTCTATTTGGTTAACCTCCGTGAAATTAACATAACATTTGTGTGACTTCAAGACTATTGTAAAAAAATGTATATTATGTACTCAAAGATTAAATAAAACTTAAACAAATGGTTATAATTATAGCTATAGCCGTAATTTTTTTTAAAGGGGTGGACAGGTAAGCCAGCGGAAGGCCTCGGTCAGATTACCAAAAGTTCCAGCTGCAAGTCAGGAAACACTTGTCCTGTTTAATGACGAACCTACTTAAATAAAACTAACTTAATTACTTTCATGTATACTTACACCTTAAATACTGGTAAATCTTACTTAAAGAAAAGTGTGGCTTGATTTTGAGCTGTGGTGCTCCAAATTTTCCGTTTTTTTTCGTGGAAAAAACTGGATAATTTCTGAGTGCTTCAACCGATCGGCTTCACACTTCAACACTGATAACTTGATAATGCATGTAAAAATACCACAATGAAAATGGGAAATTAAACCTTAGCTCTTCCATGTGTTGACACACACACACATACACACATACTCAATAATAGCCCACATGTAGACAGAAACTCTGAATATTAATTGATCTGTATTTTTCGATCCCCTTCTGGGATCCTCTTCAGCAGATACATAACTGATATGAGAAGAATATATAGGGAAGGTCGCACCTCACCCCGTACACGTGAGTGGGGAAACATGGGTTTGTTATTATTGAGCATTGACTAATGTTAATTACACTTTAGAAACTCTTACACACATATCTTCAGAGGAATATGAAGAGGCAAGAGAAGCACATTTTAAATGTAATACACTGAGGTGACACCTCACTCAGAGGTGACACCTCACTCAGAGGTGACAACACTTCACACAAACCTGTCCTGTAGATACATTTGTCCAACAAGAAGTCAAATTGTTCATATGGCAAAGAACACATTCTGTATTTTTGTGAAAAAATATTTTTTCCTTTAAGATTATGAACGAACTTAATGTGCTGGTGTGCTTTAGAACATCGGTCTCTCTGAGATAACAAGGTAATGCCTCTTCAGCTTAGCCTCAAAGCTTGCGCTCTTAGTGGAAAGTTGGAATTAGTTTATGGCTGTGTAAGTTTTGAATTGCCATTTTTATGATTCGCAAAATCGTAATAACACGATTGCAAACAAATCACGAAACGGGTGGGGCTTTAATCCACTTCCCATGGGTTCAAGCCCCACCCGTTCCGTGATTTGCCAGTTTTATTAAAGAAATTGGGATATTAGTGTCCATGTGATAACTTGTGGATACCTGCTCTGATTAGCTTCATGTCTTCAACACTATTATTTAACTTCATTAGAAACTTATGCCGCACACTGCACTATTCTTTTCTGTAAATGCTTTAATGGGACTGAAATTATTCAATACGGGGATAACTGTCTCGGAGAGCGCACCCACCGTAACCCGTCTAGTTGATCTTTGTATTATTAGTAGTAGTGTGGAAAAACATAACTAAGATCACAGCGGGTACACACGGTGAAAATATAACAATCCAAGAACGAGAATATAACAATCCAAGAACGAGAATATAACAATCAGTGAACGAGAATATAACAACCAGTGAACGAGAACACAAGCCTGTGAACGTCAGCACTAGTTATGACGTCACATTTACGAAGTTCAGAACAAGACGTAATTTGGGAGAGTGAAGATGATGGATAACAGAGATGGAGAGATTACGGAGATGACTAATACAGATGGAAAGATTACTGGAAAAAATGGTTAATAAATGGAGAAACCACAGAGAAGAGAGTCAGTATGGAGAGAGGAAACTGTATAGAAGATAATGTTCAAGGAGAAGGATGATTTAAGGAGAGGGTCAGATGGGAGAGAAACAATGGGTGTACGTATATGAAACATGCGTAATATGAAGAGAGCAAATAACAATGGATGGGAAAGAGAGAAAATGATGAGAGGTGGACAGAAGGAAAACAAAACAGGATATCGATGAAAAGAGAATATGAAGATAAAACAGTCAATGGAAAAAGAGCCTGGGCGAGTATGGAAGGTAACCAGACGTAACGAAAGGAAGGTTGACCCCAGTTCCCTGAATCAAGAGCCTTATTTGGCCTCAAGGCACTCCCCCTCTCGATGATGAAGTGAAGGATGGAAGAAGTGGAATGAAAGAGACAAGCCAAGAGAAAAAGAATGAATATCATCTTAGTAATATTTACTGATCCCACCTGATCACTTAACATTCCCCAGACGCTGGCTGGCCCCTACGGGCTTAATGCTTCCTTGTATATATATAATGATAAATGAGACACTTTTGCAACATTTGGGTATCTTTATTCCACAATAAATACAACTAAATATTGCACAAGTGTCTCATTTATCAAGTTGTCGGTTTTCTGAACCATTTATTCAAATCGTATAAATAATATTAATCAATGATAGTGAGCTTCAGCCCAGCTGTTGTTCCACCCATCATTGATGCTATATGTCAACACTGACTTAATATTGTTTTTACCTGGCATCATTGATAGTATATGTCAACACTGACTTAATATTGTTTTTACCTGGCATCATTGATGCTATATGTCAACACTGACTTAATATTGTTTTACCTGGCATCATTGATGCTATATGTCAACACTGACTTAATATTGTTTTACCTGGCATCATTGATGCTATATGTCAACACTGACTTAATATTGTTTTTACCTGGCATCATTGATGCTATATGTCAACGCTGACTTAATATTGTTTTACCTGGCATCATTGATGCTATATGTCAACACTGACTTAATATTGTTTTTACCTGGCATCATTGATGCTATATGTCAACACTGACTTAATATTGTTTTACCTGGCATCATTGATGCTATATGTCAACACTGACTTCATATTGTTTTTACCTGGCATCATTGATGCTATATGTCAACGCTGACTTAATATTGTTTTACCTGGCATCATTGATGCTATATGTCAACGCTGACTTAATATTGTTTTTACCTGGCATCATTGATGTTATATGTCAACACTGACTTAATATTGTTTTTACCTGGCATCATTGATGCTATATGTCAACGCTGACTTAATATTGTTTTTACCTGGCATCATTGATGCTATATGTCAACGCTGACTTAATATTGTTTTTACCTGGCATCATTGATGCTATATGTCAACGCTGACTTAATATTGTTTTTACCTGGCATTACTTTAAAGAGATTTTTGAGCTGTGAAAAAATAAAACGAACTGAACTAATTGTAATTCGTGAGTTGTCGTGTTCCATGGAATAAAATTCCAGGAGGATGAAAACATTTGCTTTTTTATGCTCTCTGGTATGAAAAACACGGCAATGGTATGTTTAGAAGTTGTACTTGATGAAAATTCCTTATATATATTATTAATGTGTGTGTGTGTGTGTGTGTGTGTGTGTGTGTGTGTGTGTGTGTGTATTCACCTAATTGTAGTTGCAAGGGTCAATTCATAGCTCCTGTCCCCGCCTCTTCAAGCTATGTATGGAACTTACCTCCACTACTTCACTCTCCAGATAATTCCGCTTCCTGACAACTCTAAGGCTAAAGAAATGCTTCCTAACATCTCAATGACTCATCTGTGTTTTCAACTTCCAGTTGTGGCCCCTTGTTTCTGTGTCCCATCTCTGAAACATTCTAGCTCTGTTCACCTTGTCACTTCCTCTCAGTATTTTATACGTCATTATCATGTCCCCCCTATCCCTCCTATCCTCTAGTTTCATCAGGTTGAGTTCCTTTAACCTTTCCTCATAAGACATACCCCTCAGTTCCGGGACTAGTCTTGTTGCAAACTTTTGCACTTTCTCCAATTTCTTGACGTATTTTACTAGGTGTGGGTTCCGTACTGATGCTGCATACTCCAGTATGGGCTTGACGTACACGGTGTACAGCGTCGTGAATGACTCCTTATCTAGATGTTGAAATGCTATTCTCAGGTTTACCAGGCGCCCATATGTGGCAGGTTGTACATTACTGCAATTACCACCTTGGAACCCCTCAGTCTGAAGTATTTCTACTATGTAGTCCCATACTTCCCTTCCGTCCATTCCTTCCACCT
This sequence comes from Cherax destructor, assembly GCA_009830355.1. Taxonomy (NCBI): domain Eukaryota; kingdom Metazoa; phylum Arthropoda; class Malacostraca; order Decapoda; family Parastacidae; genus Cherax; species Cherax destructor. Next base: position 59,378 of record WNWK01004868.1, read on the forward strand.
CAAAACTCCACTGGTTTTTGATGAGTAGTACAACTCCTCGTTCCCCTCTGTCTTTCCACAGAATCTGATATCCAGTTGGGAAGATCGCATATGTTATCATCCCTGTGAGCTTTGTCTCCATGAGTGCTATGATGTCTGGTGATGCCTCAACGAATCGCTCTTGCCATTCCTCAACCTTATCTGCTATTCCATCTGCGTTGGTGTACCATACCTTCAGTTTCCTTGCCTGTACTGTATTCTGAGGAGGTTTGTGGGGACTGGGGGAGTGGGAGACCTGGCAGGATCTATGGGAGGCTGCTGTGAAGGAAGAGCTTGTGATGTCGGAGGGAAAGGGCTGTGGGTGCAGAGTGTGGGTTGGTTTGGGTTTGTTTGGCTGTGGTGTTGTCAGGATTGAGAAGTGTTCTGTGGGTGGTTCTGAGGGAGGTTGTTTTGCTGGTCCTCCTGAGTCTGGGCTCTCCTGCACGTCTCTATCCTTTACTCTCTTTCCTATCCCTTGCGTCTTTGTATCCTTTCTCTCAATTTCTGTTATTCTTGTGTTCTAATGCAGTCGAGGTACACCCACTGGTAATTTGATGAGCCCTTTAGTGGACGGTATCCCCCTATTCTCTGAAAATTTGTAAACTGGGTCATGTCTTCCTATCCTGTTTCTTTCATGATATTTTCAATCTCTTTTTCCTCCTCCTGTCATCTTTCTTCGTATGTTGTCCCTTCAGCCTCCCGAAGCCCATGAACAAAGGCTGATATCTCACTTTCATTCTACCATTGCATTTCCCTTCGCATCTCATGATCTGATTTAAGCATTTCCATTGCTGCTTTCCTTAACATTTTGTGGATCTTTCGACGATCTAATAGTGCCTCTGCAGGGAACCTGTCTCTTTCCCTTCCTTCATTCTCCTCTTTGTCTGCTGTCCCTGTACCCAATGGCATGCCACTTTCACTCCTCGACTTTTCACGGGCCGCCGGTGGTCTGATAGAGACTCTGCGTATGACTTAGCTCCTTCCCTTCCTTCGGTCCCCTCGTGTGCGTGTGTCTGTGTGTGTGTGTGTGTGTGTGTGTGTATCCCCTATCCCCGGCTCTTCACTGAGAGCTACAGGGTTCACTCTTTCCTGGCTTATTGTACATCTTCTTAAAGTTATATATGGATCCAGCTTCTACCACTCCACTGTCCTGATCGTCCACTTTCTGACCATCCTGAGGCCGAAGAAATACTTCCTAACATCCATGGGACTTATCTGTGTTTACAACTTCCAGCTGTGCCTTGGTGTTCCTATTTCCATCCTCTTAAATAGTTTGTTCCTGTGCACCCTATCACATTTTCTCAATATTTTGTACGTTATCATATCGTCCCTAGTTCTTCTGCCCTCAAATCTTAATCTTAGCTCTGGGACTAGTCTAGTTGCAACCTCTGCACTTTCTCCGGTTTTTGACATGCATGACCAGGTGGGGGTTCAATACTGGTGTTGCATTCTCCAATATGGTCTTGACATATGCCGTAAAAAGTGTCATGAGCGACTCCTTGCTTATGTTCCTGAAAGCTAATCTTAGATTTTCCAGACGGGAATTTGCCTCTAGAGCTATCTGGATGATGTGCGCCTTAGGTGGCATGCTCATTACAACGTTGACCTCAAAGCAGATTTTGCCCCGAGTCTGTACTCCATTTGCGGTCTTCTTTGCCCATCCCAGTCTTCGTAACTTTGCACTTGATAAGGTTAAATTCTAGTAGTCACTCGTCAGACTAGACCTGCAGCCTGTCCAGGTTCATATATAGTCTTTCAGGTTGCTCTCCTGTTTGTATTTTCCTCGTTACTTTCACATCACTTGTGCAGAGGGATACCTCTGACTATACACGAAATAATACTGATCTTAGTAATGATCCTTGTGCAACCCCTCTCGTCACATGCGCCCATTTTGACACCTCTTCTCGGGGGCACACTCTTTGTTTTCTTCCTCTTAAGTACTCCTTGATTCATTGTAGTGTCTTACCTGTTATTCAAGCCTCCTCCTCTGGCTTTTGTCCGGTCTCTTGTGTGGTACTTTGTCAGAAGCCATCTTACACTAAACACACACACACGTGTCCTAGTGGCGACCAGTGAAGACGCGGTGACAGGAGCTATGAATCGACCCTTGAAATCAAAATTAAGTGCGTACACACACACACACACACACACACACACACACACATTATATAATTATATATATATATACACACACAACCCGCACATATAAAAGAGAGGAGCTTACGACGACGTTTCGGCCCTACTTGGACCATTTACAAAGTCACACTAACACACAGAGACAGTGGAAGGGTATTTATAGGCAGGCAGACAGGGGAGGGTACAAGAGAGTGGGGTAATGATGGAGTAAGAAGTGGAAGTAGTAGTAGTAGTAATAGTAGTAGAGGAGACAGTCATATGGGAAGGAGCACTGCAATGAGGCTAGCGGCCCGCAAGGGTGGGACGAGAGGGAAGAAAGGCGAATAAAATGAAGGACAATTACAAGGCAAAAGAAAAGAAAGAAAGGAAAACCCATAGGAGAAAAAAGGAGAAAGGGGAAGAAAAGAAAGGGGAAGGAATCAGGTTAAGTCACGGGTGTTCTGAAGTTTAGAGCATTTAACCCTTTCAGGGTCCAAGGGGGGTCTCCGAAACTCGTTCTCAGGGTCCAAGAATTTAAAAAAAATAAAAAAATTATTTTTTCTTATGAAATAATAGAGAATCTTTTTCCGAACATAACGCCACAAAAATTATGAAATTTGATCGAAAACTAACGGAATTATGCTTTCGCGAAGTTAGCGGCAGCCATGACACCTACGCATCGGCGATTTCGCCCACTTTGAGCCCTATTTTCGGCAGATTCCAATGTTTCAGGCAACTAAAATTAGAACTATTTCGCTAGAACTCCATTTCTTCTATCGATTGAATACAAGAAACCGCCTATTTACCTATTACAACTACCCAAAATAGTGGTCAGAAAATGGCAATTTGGCCAATTTCACACAAATTTCAAACGATGCCAATTTCAAAATAGGGTCCAGAATAAACAAGGCAGACATTCCTGGCACTAAAATATCGTCTTCTCTGTTCATTAGTCACGTTTCCAGGCCCCTCTTACATTACTTTTGCTTTTCATTTTGAATTTTTATTCTCGCAAACAAATAGAAGATTTACTGTTATGTATACAACTGCATCATTGTAAAAATGGTATAAATAATATTATAGCACTTGTGCATGAATATTAGACTCGCCAGTTGATGTGTATTGGATGCATGGTGTGATTTGTTTACTCTTGAACATCGTAAAAAATCGAAAATTTTCACTACTTTGAGCTCAATTTCAAGGTACTTGTCGTTGTCAAACCAATGAAAATCATCTCTATTTCTGTAGTATATCTTCCAATCTATCAAATGAGACCAAGAAAACGAGAATACATCAATAAATACCATACGAAAATAGACTGCAAAGTCGCTGTTTTAAACCAAAAACACGGTCAGAGTTTTATTTTCCTCATTATGCACTGTGTGGTGCAGGAATTTTTTTATACTGCGCACACTGACCGCACAGACCCATTCTATCACATCTAGGCCTAACAGCCTGTTTCTGCTTGATTTGAGGGCGCTAGAACAATGTAATGAGAGAGGAAAGCATCAGCAGAGACAAAGCCAGGGCTAAGATTCATACAGGGAAAGTTGTGTATAAGGGAGGATTCAACCAGGCGGCGACTATGAAAGTTGGACGTAGGGTAGACAGTTTTAGCAGAAGACCAATCAATAGTATGACTGTGATCTCTGACATGACAGAAAAGAGCATTATTAGTGTCGGCAAGCCTAACACTATTTTTGTGCTCCTTGAGTCTGTCAGAAAGAGATCGGCCAGTTTCTCCGAAGTACTGAAGAGGACAGGAGGAGCAAGAAATAGAGTAGACACCAGGAGAATCTGTAGAGGGAGGGGAGGTATGAACTAGATTAGTGCGAAGAGTGTTAGTCTGACGAAAGGTAAGTTTGATGTCTAAGGAACGGAGAGAGTTGCTGAGTTCCTGCCTCCACTACATCACTTGCTAGACTATTCTACTTCCTGACTACTCTATGGCTGAAGAAATACTTCCTAACATCCCTTTGACTCATCTGAGTCTTCAACTTCCAATTGTGACCCCTTGTTTCTGTGTCCCCTCTCTGGAACATCCTGTCTCTGTCCACCTTATCTATTCCACGCAGTATTTTGTATGTCGATATCATGTCTCCAGTAACCCAGTGTCGACAGGCCGATTTCCCTTAGCCTTTCTTCGTAGGACATTCCCCTTAGCTCTGGAACTAACCTTGTTGCAAACCTTTGCACTTTCTCTAATTTCTTGACGTGCTTGACCATGTGTGGGTTCCAAACTGGTGCTGCATACTCTAGTATGGGCCTGACGTACACAGTATACAGTGTCTTGAACGATTCCTTACTAAGGTATCGGAACGCTATTCTCAGGTTTGCCAGTCGCCCATATGCTGCAGCAGTTATCTGGTTGATGTGTGCTTCCGGAGACGTGCTCGGTGTTATACTCACCCCAAGATCTTTCTCCTTGAGTGAGGTTTGCAGTCCTTGGCCACCTAGCCTATACTCTGTCTGCGGTCTTCTTTGCCCTTCCCCGATCTTCATGACTTTACATTTACCGGAGTTAAACTCGAGAAGCCAGTTGCTGGACCAGGTGTCCAGCCTGTCCAGGTCTCTTTGTAGTCCTGCCTGATCCTCATCTGATTTAATTCTCATTAACTTCACATCATCTGTGTGTGTGTGTGCGTATGTATATATATATATATATATATATATATATATATATATATATATATATATATATATATATATATATATATATATATATATATATATAATGTGTGTGTGTGTGTTAGTTAATTACCATTTTGTCCTAGGCACATGTCGATTAGACATTTGGCCTGTTGTGTGTGTGTGTATGTGTGTGTGTGTACGTGTGTGTGTGTGTACGTGTGTGTGTGTACGTGTGTGTGTACGTGTTGTGTGTACGTGTGTGTGTGTGTGTTAGTTACCATTTTGTCCTAGGCACATGTCAATTAGACACTAGCCTGTTGTATGTATGTGTGTTTGTGTGTGTGTAAGGAAACACTTCGAAATGTTTCTGCCCCACCGGGAATTGAACCCGGCCCCTCCGTGCGTGAAGCGAGAGCTTTACCCACTAGGCCACCGGGGGTGTACGTGTATGTGTGTACGTGTGTGTGTGTACGTGTGTGTGTACGTGTGTGTGTGTACGTGTATGTGTGTACGTGTGTGTGTACGTGTGTGTGTGTGTGTGTGGGTTTTGTGTGTGTGGGTTTTGTGTGTGTGGGTTTTGTGTGTGTGTGTTTGGGCGTTTGTGTGTGTACTCACCTATTTGTACTCACCTATTTGTGGTTGCAGGGGTCGAGTCATAGCTCCTGGCCCCGCCTCTTCACTGATTGCTACTAGGTCCTCTCTCTCCCTGCTCCATGAGCTTTATCAAACCTAGTCTTAAAACTATGTATGGTTCCTGCCTCCACTATGTCGCTTTCTAAGCTATTCCACTTCCTGACAACTCTATGACTGAAGAAATACTTCCTAACATCCCTTTGACTCATAGGAGTCTTCAACTTCCAAGTATGACCCCTTGTTTCTGTGTCCCTCTCTGGAACATCTTGTCTCTGTCCACCTTATCTATTCCTCGCAGTATTTTATATGTCGTTATCATGTCTCCCTAACCCTCCTGTCCTCTAGTGTCGTCAGGCCGATTTCCCTTAACCTTTCTTCGTAGGACAATCCCCTTAGCTCTGGGACTAGTCTTGTTGCAAACCTTTGCACTTTCTCTAATTTCTTGACGTGCTTGACCAGGTGTGGGTTCCAAACCGGTGCTGCATACTCCAGTATGGGCCTGACGTATATGGTATACAGAGTCTTGAATGATTCCTTAGTGAGGTATTGGAACGCTATTCTTAGGTTTGCCAGCCGCCCGTATGCTGCAGCAGTTATCTGATTGATGTGTGCCTCAGGAGATGTGCTCGGTATTATACTCACCCCAAGATCTTTTTCTTTGAGTGAGGCTTGCAGTCTTTGGCCACCTAGACTATACTCTGTCTGCGGTCTTCTTTGCCCTTCCCCGATATTCATGACTTTACATTTGGCAGGGTTAAATTCAAGGAGCCAGTTACTGGACCAGGCTTGCAGCCTGTCCAGGTCTCTTTGTAGTCCTGCCTGATCCTCGACTGATTTTATTCTTCTCATTAACTTCACATCATCTGCAAACAGGGACACTGTTTTGCAGATAAATGGTTCAGAAAACTTTGAAGCTGATGATCGACAAGCTTAGATTATGCAGCTCATTTTTGGTCTCTATACTACAGAATGGATATTAATTCGTTTAAGAACATTCAGAGAAGAATGACAAAATTGATCCATTGCATAAGTAATCGTCAATACGAAGAACGACATTAAATTCCTTAATCTACATTCTCTTGTAAGACGAAGAGTGAGGGGAGACATGATTGAAGTGTATAAGTTGAAGATGGACATAAACAAGGGAAATATAAATAAGGTTCTGAGGATATTCCTTCAAGAAAGAACTCGAAACAATCCATTCAAATTGGATAAGTTTATGTTTAGAAAAGATATAGGAAAGTACTGGTTTGGAAATAGAAGTAGTCGATGAGTGGAACAGTCTGCCTAGCAGGGTTATTTAAACTAAAACAAAAATACCATAAGAAAAGAGGAACACTGCAGCAGGCCTACTGGCCCATACACGTCAAGTCCTCAAAAATAACCATTCCCACCCACCCACTTGTCCAGCATTTTCCCAAGGCTACCAAAGTATTTGCTTCAATATTTCAAGTACTAATCAAACCCAGCCCAGCCCTTCTCACTCATATATCTGTCCAATCTATTTTTATAGCTACCAAAGGTCTTAGCCTCTATTACCCTACGCGGCAAACTGTTCCACGTATCGACAACTCTGTTTGAAAACCAGTACTTACCTACGTCCTTCCTGAATCTAAATTTATTTAATTTAAAACAGTTATTTCACATTTTTACTTGATTCGACATCCTCAGTACTTTATTTATATCGCCTTTGTTTATGCCCATCATCCACTTATATATACTTCATTCTACGTCTCTCAAGAGAGTGAAGGTTCATATGGTAGATTCCTTATACAGTGAATTAATTTTGTCATCCTTCTCTGTATGTTCTCTAAATGAATTTATATACATTCTGTAATATGGCGACTAAAACTGGGCTTCATAATCAAACTTTTGGTCTACTGTTACTTATACTTATTGATATAAATCCAAGTAATCTGTTAGCACACTTAGGCACTGTTGTCTTGGTTTCAGATTTCTGCTTACCATAACTTTCAAGTCATTTTCACATTCTGTATGATTAAACTCTACATCACTTAGTTTATAACTGTGAGGGTTATTTTCGTTCCCTAGGACCAGGACTTCATACCTGTCCACACTGAACTACATCTGTCACTCTTTTCAGACCAAGACATTAATTTGTCTAAATCCTGCTGAAGTTCGTTGTCTTCAGAATCTATTATTCGGCCTATTTTCGTGCCATCAGCCAATTTACTCAGGTCATTCGTTATTCCTTCGTCAAGGTCATTAATGTAAATTATGAATGGACCCAAAATTAATTCTTGTGGAACGCCACTTGTGACCGGTCCCCATTCAGACTTGACCCCATTAATGCAAACTCGTTGCCTCCTATTGGTCAATCATGCCTCGATCCATGTTAAAACTTTACCTCCGATTCCATAAGGACCCAAGAGTTGCAGCCCAACACCCACAAACTCAGTAAGTTAGATAGGCGAGTCCAAGAACTGCAATCCAACACCCACTAACTCAGTAAGTTAGAGAGGTGGGTCCAAGAGTTGCAGTACAACACCCACAGACTCACGAAGCAAGAGCTAAGAGAGGCAGACCCAGGAGCTGTATCACAACACCCACAGACTCACACAGAAAGAGTTAGAGGCAGACCCAGGAGCTGCATCACAACACCCACAAACTCTCACAGAAAGAGCTAAAGAGGCGGACCCAGAAGCTGCATCACAACATCCACAGACTCGCCAAGATAATTACAAGTAATCATCTGGGTAAGTAATTAGAAGGCAGAGAGTAAACATAAGTTAAGAGGAGGCAGGATACGTACCAGGCTTCAGAACCATCCTCCAGTCTGATGTCCGGGACACAGGCGATCTTACGGTTCTGATAGTTGGCAGCAATCTTACACAGTGCCTGGGGAAGGGAAGAAGAGTGATCTTAGTGCCAGTGTGACAGACTGGTGCACACATCTTACACAGTGCCTGGGGAAGAGAAGAAGAGTGATGATCTTAGTGCTAGTGTGACAGACTGACGCACACAATATGGTGAGAAGGTAGAGGAGACATTCAGAGAGAGGAGAAAGGTAGATGAAGAAGAGGCGAAAGAGGAGAAGATAAGAGGGAGAAAGGAAAAAACAGAAGAAGATAGAAGACAAGAAGAAAGGGAAGAAAAGTAGAGAGGAGAAAACTGGATAAAGAGAAGAAAAAGAGGGAGAAAGCAAGAGAGAAAATAAAAAAAGAGGGGATGCAGAAAAGAGAAAAGAATGGAGACGGAAAAACAAAAAGAATGAGAAAGAGAGAAAGAGGGGACAGCGAGAGAGAGAGAGAGAGAGAGAGAGAGAGAGAGAGAGAGAGAGAGAGAGAGAGAGAGAGAAAAGAGAGAGAGAGAGAGAAGAAAAAGAGAGAAAAAGAGAGAATATTAATAATAAGAATGAGTAGTATTAATTAAACTGGATATAATACAGAACACATAATAAACAGAGAGAATATTAATCAATAAACTGAGTCCTGTCATTAATTCAACCTGAAATCAATACACACACACAGGACTATATGATGTATAATTTGGTTATTAAATTGTTAAGTGGCACAAAATATACCAACACAGCACACAATATATCCATCAATAATATTGTAATGCGGCACATGAATATACCAACACACTGAATATACCAACACACTGAATATACCAATACACTGAATATACCAACACACTGAATATACCAACACATTAAATATACCAACACACTGAATATACCAACACACTAAATATACCAACACACTGAATATACCAACACACTGAATATACCAACACATTAAACATACCAACACACTGAATATACCAGCACACTAAATATACCAACACACTGAATATACCAACACACTAAGTATACCAACACATAGAACATACTAATATACCAACATATTAAATATACAAATACACCAACACACTAAATATGCCAACGCACGGAATATACCAACACACTGAATATACCAATATACCAACACGTTAAATATACCAATATACCAACACACTGAAAATACCAACACACTAAACTAGTGAAAGTAGGTCAACAAGGACCACTAGTGAAAGTAGGTCAACAAGGACCACTAGTGAAAGTAGGTCAACAAGGACCACTAGTGAAAGTAGGTCAACAAGGACCACTAGTGAAAGTAGGTCAACAAGGACCACTAGTGAAAGTAGGTCAACAAGGACAACTAGTGAAAGTAGGTCAACAAGGACCACTAGTGAAAGTAGATCAAGGACCACTAGTGAAAGTAGATCAACAAGGACCACTAGTGAAAGTAGATCAAGGACCACTAGTGAACGTAGATCAACAAGGACCACTAGTGAAAGTAGATCAACAAGGACCACTAGTGAAAGTAGATCAACAAGGACCACTAGTGAAAGTAGATCAACAAGGACCACTAGTGAAAGTAGATCAACAAGGACCACTAGTGAAAGTATATTAACAAGGACCACTAGTGAAAGTAGATCAACAAGGACCATTAATGAAGGTAGATCAACAAGGACCACTAGTGAAAGTAGGTCAACAAGGACCACTAGTGAAAGTAGGTCAACAAGAACCACTAGTGAAAGTAGGTCAACAAGGACCACTAGTGAAAGTAGGTCAACAAGGACCACTAGTGAAAGTAGGTCAACAAGGACCACTAGTGAAAGTAGGTCAACAAGGACCACTAGTGAAAGTAGGTCAACAAGGACCACTAGTGAAAGTAGGTCAACAAGGACCACTAGTGAAAGTAGGTCAACAAGGACCACTAGTGAAAGTAGGTCAACAAGGACCACTAGTGAAAGTAGGTCAACAAGGACCACTAGTGAAAGTAGGTCAACAAAGACCACTAGTGAAAGTAGATCAACAAGAACCACTAGTGAAAGTAGGTCAACAAGGACCACTAGTGAAAGTAGGTCAACAAGGACCACTAGTGAAAGTAGATCAACAAGAACCACTGTTGAAAGTAGATCAAGGACCACTAGTGAAAGGTCAACAAGGACCACTAGTGAAAGTAGATCAACAAGGACCACTAGTGAAAGTAGATCAAGGACCACTAGTGAAAGTAGATCAACAAGGACCACTAGTGAAAGTAGATCAACAAGAACCACTAGTGAAAGTAGATCAACAAGGAACACTAGTGAAAGTAGATCAAGGACCACTAGTGAAAGTAGATCAAGGACCACTAGTGAAAGTAGATCAAGGACCACTAGTGAAAGTAGATCAAAGGACCACTAGTGAAAGTAGTCAAGGACCATATGAAAGTAGATCAACAAGGACCACTAGTGAAAGTAGATCAACAAGGACCAATAGTGAAAGTAGATCAACAAGGACCACTAGTGAAAGTAGATCAACAAGGACCACTAGTGAAAGTAGATCAACAAGGACCACTAGTGAAAGTAGATCAACAAGAACCATTAATGAAGGTAGATCAACAAGGAACACTAGTGAAAGTAGATCAAGGACCACTAGTGAAAGTAGATCAAGGACCACTAGTGAAAGTAGATCAAGGACCACTAATGAAAGTAGATCAACAATAACCACTAGTGAAAGTAGATCAACAAGGACCAATAGTGAAAGTAGATCAACAAGGACCACTAGTGAAAGTAGATCAACAAGGACCACTAGTGAAAGTAGATCAACAAGGACCACTAGTGAAAGTAGATAAACAAGGACCATTAATGAAGGTAGATCAACAAGGACCACTAGTGAAAGTAGGTCAACAAGGACCACTAGTGAAAGTAGATCAACAAGAACCACTAGTGAAAGTAGATCAACAAGGACCACTAGTGAAAGTAGATCAACAAGGACCACTAGTGAAAGTAGATCAACAAGAACCATTAATGAAGGTAGATCAACAAGGACCACTAGTGAAAGTAGGTCAACAAGGAACACTAGTGAAAGTAGATCAACAAGGACCACTAGTGAAAGTAGGTCAACAAGAAACACTAGTGAAAGTAGGTCAACAAGGACCACTAGTGAAAGTAGGTCAACAAGGACCACTAGTGAAAGTAGGTCAACAAGGACCACTAGTGAAAGTAGGTCAACAAGGACCACTAGTGAAAGTAGGTCAACAAGGACCACTAGTGAAAGTAGGTCAACAAGGACCACTAGTGAAAGTAGGTCAACAAGGACACTAGTGAAAGTAGGTCAACAAGGACACTAGTGAAAGTAGGTCAACAAGGACACTAGTGAAAGTAGGTCAACAAGGACACTAGTGAAAGTAGATCAACAAAGACCACTAGTGAAAGTAGGTCAACAAGGACCACTAGTGAAAGGTCAACAAGGACACTAGTGAAAGTAGATCAACAAGGACCACTAATGAAAGTAGGTCAACAAGGACCACTAATGAAAGTAGGTCAACAAGGACCACTAGTGAAAGTAGGTCAACAAGGACCACTAGTGAAAGTAGGTCAACAAGGACCACTAGTGAAAGGTCAATAAGGACCACTAGTGAAAGTAGGTCAACAAAGACCACTAGTAAATAGGTCAACAAGGACCACTAGTGAAAGTAGGTCAACAAGGACCACTAGTGAAAAATCAATAAGGACCACTAGTGAAAGTAGGTCAACAAAGGGCCACTAGTAAAAGTAGGTCAACAAGGACCACTAGTAAAAGTAGATCAACAAGGACCACTAGTGAAAGTAGGGTCAAAAAGGACCACTAGTCAGATAAGTAGATCAACAAGGACCACTAATGAAAGTAGATCAACAAGGACCACTAGTGAAAGTAGGTCAACAAGGACCACTAGTGAAAGTAGGTCAACAAGGACCACTAGTGAAAGTAGGTCAACAAGGACCACTAGTGAAAGGTCAATAAGGACCACTAGTGAAAGTAGGTCAACAAAGACCACTAGTAAAAGTATGGTCAACAAGGACCACTAGTAAAAATAGGTCAACAAGGACCACTAGTGAAAAATCAATAAGGATCACTAGTGAAAGTAGGTCAACAAAGACCACTAGTAAAAGTATGGTCAACAAGGACCACTAGTAAAAGTAGATCAACAAGGACCACTAGTGAAAGTAGATCAAAAATAACCACTAGTGAAAGTAGATCAACAAGGACCACTAGTGAAAGTAGGTCAACAAGGACCACTAGTGAAAGTAGGTCAACAAGGACCACTAGTGAAAGTAGGTCAACAAGGACCACTAGTGAAAGTAGGTCAACAAGGACCACTAGTGAAAGTAGATCAACAAGGACCACTAGTGAAAGTGGGTCAACAAGGACCACTAGTGAAAGTAGGTCAACAAGGACCACTAGTGAAAGGTCAACAAGGACCACTAGTGAAAGGTCAACAAGAACCACTAGTGAAAGTAGGTCAACAAGGACCACTAGTGAAAGTAGATCAACAAGGACCACTAGTGAAAGTAGGTCTACAAGGACCACTAGTGAAAGTAGATCAACAAGGACCACTAGTGAAAGGTCAACAAGAACCACTAGTGAAAGTAGGTCAACAAGGACCACTAGTGAAAGTAGATCAACAAGGACCACTAGTGAAAGTGGGTCAACAAGGACCACTAGTGAAAGTAGATCAACAAGGACCACTAGTGAAAGTGAGTCAACAAGGACCACTAGTGAAAGTAGATCAACAAGGACCACTTGTGAAAGTGGGTCAACAAGGACCACTAGTGAAAGGTCAGCAAGGTCTACTAGTGAAAGTAGGTCAGCAAGGACCACTAGTGAAAGGTCAGCAAGGTCTACTAGTGAAAGTAGGTCAACAAGGACCACTAGTGAAAGTAGGTCAACAAGGACCACTAGTGAAAGTAGGTCAACAAGGACCACTAGTGAAAGTAGGTCAACAAGGACCACTATTGAAAGTAGGTCAACAAGGACCAGTGAAGTCGTAGGAGACATACTCTCCTAGTGGGTCCCACCCACATGTGTCACTGCGTTCACCTGCTACACCTCTTCTCTCCATCCTCATGCCTCTCTATAAGATTGGTAAAGGATGTAGATGAATGGTTCAGAGAACCGACAAGTTGTTAAATTAGACACATATGCAACACTTGGGTATCTTTATTGAGGAAACGTTTCGCCACACAGTGGCTTCATCAGTCCAATACAAAGAAGAAAGTAGTAATAAAAGGAGGAGTTTGAGGTAATCAGTCCCTCGGCCTGGAGTCGATGTGTTCAGTCCATCAATCTTGAAGTAAATACAATATAAGGCAAGTAGAAGTTGCTTATATACTGTAGACAGGTGAGATGAAGCAGGAGGAGGCGGGGTCATAGTGGTATCATCCACTAGTCGAAGTAAGTCCTTGTCCAAAGGTTTGGACAAATGTTGAAGAATCCCTTTGTATCAAGATCCCAAGAAGTTGCTGTGTCAGACAGGATGTAGATGAATGGTTCAGAGAACCGACAAGTTGTTAAATTAGACACATATGCAACACTTGGGTATCTTTATTGAGGAAACGTTTCGCCACACAGTGGCTTCATCAGTCCAATACAAAGAAGCCACTGTGTGGCGAAACGTTTCCTCAATAAAGATACCCAAGTGTTGCATATGTGTCTAATTTAACAAGATTGGTAAAGCCTGCTGTGGGGGCGAAACGTCTCTCAACAATGATACCAAGGTATTACACATGTGTCTTATTCATCTTGGTCTACCAGAATGGGAAAGTTGGTCTGCTCTATTGGTCCTCAGTTTTGTGTACCTAATGAGTTTGCAGATGGAACTAAAAAAGAGCGTAGAATATTAGGGCTACTGAAATCCTCATTGATCTTATAATTAAACTTAAACTTCAGGAGTTCTCTCACCCAGGAACTTATGAAGTGCGCTACCTCTTGATTCTTCTTGCTAACTCCTCTGAAAGCGCTTAGGCACTTTTGTTTATTGTCACTGTTGTATTTTGTTTCATAGTTGCAATCACACATTTAATTGTGATTTGTACACAAATCAAGACGAGACTTCTTATTACCATCAAGACCTTTTATTTCACCACTTGAAATGCCTTACAATGACCTTTTAATATTTGCGTTATGGATTATCTGAAGAAATACAATTCCTTGTCATGACTATTATTTATTGGATTAATATATCAGTTATTGTTAAAAAAAATAATATAAAATTGGTGGGTTGTTCTGAGAACGAGATTCATGAGACAAGTATACAGTGGTACACAATGGTGCACAGTGGTATACACTGGCACACAGAGGTGCACAGTGGTACATACTGGTACACAGAGATGCACAGTGGTACACAGAGGTGCACAGAAGTACACAGATAAAAGAGGTTATTAACCCGGAGGGTAAATAACACAACTTTTGTTAGTTTTAATATTGATAATAAAGTATTGTTTTCGTGTAATACGAATAGTGAAACATTTCATACTTTTTTATATTGATTATTGAAGCAAGTGCGCTTTTTTTTTTTTTTACAGAAATCCAAGATTTTAAGATGAGTATAATAATAATAATAATAAAGAGAGATGAGAGAGAGAAGAAAATAATGGCAGTGAGTGCTTTCGAGGAAGAGCGCGTAGAGGAAGTGGAGAAGGAACACGGGAAGTAAGAAGTGTGGCATACACTGGAAGTCAGTGGCAAGTGGACGGACGTGCCCACCTTTCATCCCCTTGATGAAGACACACTTCAGCAGTCTCCAAAACCCGACTACGACGGTGCGCAGATGCCAGAACAAGGTGGGTTAAGAGTTTCACCGGGACTAGAGGTATAGAGAGTAACTCCCGACACCACCTCTGGACACGTAAGAAATGACTCAAGAAGAAGCTGTGTGACCGGGACCGTCCAGTATTAAAGCTTGTGTTAAAATGTGCATAAGTTACTGCAGAGTTAAATTAGCATCTTGCACACCAGGTTTCAACTTGGTGTAGGAACATTAGCAATGTTCAGGGTGAAATTTGTAGTGTAATTTTAAAGGACACATGTTTTGCTCTCCTGGAGAGCGAAACGTTGCCACAATAAAATGTCACATTAGTAGCACATGTGTACTTTTACCTAACATATTGTCAGTAATTCCAGCATTATTACTAAAATTTGTGTTGTTAATATTGAGATGTGGTCGACCTCTTTTAACAATACCTGTTAACTAAATCTACATTACAAACAACTGGACATCCTGACATTCTTAATAAAAGACAGATAATAGAATGAAAAAAATATATAAACATGAGACTTCTCAGAAACCAAAGAATTTTGAGAATATAATAATGGGAACTGGGAGTAAGAAAAGAATGGAAGAGTGTTTTTGATAGAAAGAAAGTGAGACGGGTTTCTTCCATACACCGGAAGTCATTATGCACAGGATAACAGGTGAACTAATACAGTCAACAGTCTCAGGAGACTCAATATTGATTCTTGTGAGACTCGTTGTGGCGAGTCCCACAAAAATCGATATCGAGGAATTGAGGAAGGTGTAGGGAGAGAGAGAGAGAGAGAGAGAGAGAGAGAGAGAGAGAGAGAGAGAGAGAGAGAGAGAGAGACAGACAGACAGACAGACAGACAGACAGACAGACAGACAGACAGACAGAGACAGACAGAGACAGACAGAGACAGGACAGACAGAGAGACAGAGACAGAGAGACAGAGACAGAGAAGAGACAGAGAGAGACAGAGAGAGACAGACAGAGACAGAGACAGATACAGAGACAGACAGAGACAGAGACAGACAAGGTGTGGAAGAGAGAAAAGGATTGGGGAAAAGCAGTGGTGATGGAGAAACACCTGGAGTATACCGGAAGTGTGTTTCGGGGATCAACGCCCCTGCGGCCCGGTTTGTGACCAGGCCTCATGGTTGATCAGGGCCTGATCAACCAGGCTGTTACTGTTGGCAGTACGTAAACCGACGTACGAACCACAGCCCGGCTGGTCAGGTACTGACTTTAGGTGCCTGTCCGGAGCCTTCTTGAAGACAACCAGGGGTCTATTGGTAATTCCCCTTAGGTATACTGGGAGGCAGTTGAAAAGTCTTGGGCCCCTGACACTTGTGTTGTCTCTTATCGTGCTAGTGGCGCCCCTGCTTTTCATAGGTAAATCATTAAAATAACAAGTGTCTCAATCTTCAACTCGTCGGTTTTCAAAACCATTTATCACTCTGTCAGACACAGCAACATCTTGGGATCTTGATACAAGAAATTCTTCAACACTTGTCCAACCTTTGGACGGAGACCTACTTCGACTAGTGGATGGTACCACTATGACCCCGCCTCCTCCAGCTTCGCCTCACCTGACTACAGTATATAAGCCACTACTACGCCCTATGCTGTATGCCGGGTCACCATTTGGAGAAGACCCGGGCCGGATGTACCGGCGAACATACAACAACAACTATGCTGTAGTTTCTACAAGATTGATGGACTGAACACATCGACTCCAGGCCGAGGGACTGATTACCTCAAACTCCTCCTCTCCTTACACCTTTCTGCTTTGTATTGGACTGATGAAGCCACTGTGTGGCGAAACGTTTACAATAAAGACACCCAGATGTTGAACATGTGTCTTAATTTCAACACCTAGCTTCTCCACCCTCCAGCCCACGACACACTTCACATGACCCACTGTACAGTATATAGTGTTTTCAAGTCTCTGTATAAAATTTTGAAAGGAAGTGGTTTGTGAAATATCTCCTTAAGAATATCTTAGTTATTGTACGTCTTTCTTACATACCTACCAGTGATCAATAGTACCAATATCACAATAATCATCCAACTAATTATGACTATAGTTTGTATATTTTATATTCTTTCGGTTTAAAAACTACTGACTACCACGAGGGTCATTAAGACTGAATATGATCTGTTTACCACCAATCAAGTTCACTTTCACCCCTAAAATGTGCATTAACGTGAACTCTTAGTGCAGAACCTCACTTTCTTAACTAAATTATAGTGAACTAACCTAAAGCTTTCAGACGTAGTAAGCAAAATACAACGCTAGCAAAGTGTATGAGATAATCACGAAACACAACGCTAGCAAAGTGTGTATGAGATAATCACGAAACACAGCGCTAGCAAAGTGTGTATGAGATAATCACGAAACACAACGCTAGCAAAGTGTGTATGAGATAATCACGAAACACAGCGCTAGCAAAGTGTGTATGAGATAATCACAAAACACAGCGCTAGCAAAGTGTGTATGAGATAATCACGAAACACAGCGCTAGCAAAGTGTGTATGAGATAATCACGAAACACAGCGCTAGCAAAGTGTGTATGAGATAATCATGAAACAGCGCTAGCAAAGTCATGCAAAGGTACCTGGTCACTGTGAGACGCAGCCAGGACGTACACCACTCGTCTTTATTGAAGTGAGAACCCTGTAGGGGCAGGTGTTTCCGTGGGCGACCTTACAGGTCTTGAACACCCTTGCAACTGTCACCAATGAGTGACATATCTGATCAACTGCACCTCGTTAATGAGTGAACTAGATTCATCTTGTTAGTGCTGAAATAGAGATGAACTGACAAGTTGTTGCTGAGTAATTGGGTAACTGGTTCACGATGAGAGAGAATGAGGCGCAAGTCTCCTCGATGCTACACTTAAAATGCTACAGATATATTAAAAAAAAGTTAACACTAGCAGATATGGAAGCTTTTCTTTGCAAATAACGTTACGAAGCAATAGCAATGAGGAATATGTTGATGAAAGACAATCTTCTCAAGGTAGAGTGTTGTGGTCTGGTGGTAGGCTCAAGATAAACACACCCTGGAACTTGCAAAATGTGCAATAGAGAGAGGCTTGAGTGTGTCGCTGTCTTCTGCTGCTACTGTTGCTGTTATTACTACTGCTGCTACTGTTGCTGTTATTACTACTGCTGCTCATCTTTGACCTACTGTCCGAAAATGTTCATGGTTATGATGCAGTGTGGTTTCTCCTGTTTGATGTTTGAGTTGTCATGAAGTTCCCTCTGACCCTCCCTTCCTTTCCCCTCTCTCTCTCTCTCTCTCTCTCTCTCCTCTCTCTCTCTCTCTCTCTCTCTCTCCTCCCTCTCTCTCTCCCTCCTCTCTCTCTCCCCTCTCTCTCTCTCTCTCAAGAGTAGCTAGCGACACCACAAGTGTTCAATGTATGACTGTCAATGTTTACATAAGTACTGCAGTTCTCCAGTTTTAACTCTTTTCTTGATTTAATCCCAGTTTCTATATTATTTTTCTATTTTTCTCTACTATTTTTACAATTTCAGATTATAATTTACATATATATATATTATTATATATATATATATATATATATATATATATATATATAAATTATATATATATATATATGATTGTGACCACGAACGAGTGGTATTGGATCAATAATAACACTGCGACTAGCCGAGGATTTGAACCCATGTTGTTTTGGCCCGCCTTATAGTGAGCGAAAGCTACATGACGCTCTAACCCGCAGGTCCACTCAATCCAACAAGAATCAAGCATCCATCATAGCTAGATGTTTTACCTTGATCCGAGGACATATGGTGGTGTGGGTGCCTCTGAGTTAATTTCATTCTACTCCCCGTTTGGTGTACTAGCCTCCACGAGCATGGGTTCGAATCCTCGGCTAGTCTCAGTGTCGTTATTGATTCAATACCACTCGTTCGAGGTCACAATTATATATATATACACACACACACGTGGGTGTGTGTAATAAAAAAAACAGCGGTAAAGTTAATTTTAAGAGATTATTTATTTCATCTCCCAGAATACATCTTGCTGACGCAGTTTCCTATAATTAACAGAACAAACTGTTATTATTTTTGATGTGTGTGCTGGGCTGCGCTAGATACACACACACACACACACACACACACACACACACACACACGAAGAAAGGTTAAGGGAAATCGGCCTGACGACACTAGAGGACAGGAGGGTTAGGGAAGACATGATAACGACATACAAAATACTGCGTGGAATAGACAAGGTGGACAGAGACAGGATGTTCCAGAGAGGGGACACAGAAACAAGAGGACACAATTGGAAGTTGAAGACTCAGATGAGTCAAAGGGATGTTAGGAAGTATTTCTTCAGTCATAGAGTTGTCAGGAAGTGGAATAGTCTAGCAAGTGATGTAGTGGAGGCAGGAACCATACATAGCTTTAAGACGAGGTATGATAAAGCTCATAGAGCAGGGAGAGAGAGGACCCAGTAGCGATCAGTAAAGATGCGGGGCCAGGAGCTGAGTCTCGACCCTTGCAACCACAATTAGGTGAGTAGACACACACATACACACATACACCCACACACACACATACACCCATCCACACACACACACATACACACACAAAGTAACACGAAGTGACAACGTAACAGAGGTAAGGCAAGAGAGAGAAGGGTGTGTTGACTGCATTTTCCTGGACTGCAGGAAGGCCTTCGACACAGTTCCTAATTTGAAATTAGTAAAGAAGTTGGAAGAACAAGCAGGTATAACAGGAAGGGCACTGGAATGGATCAGGGAATACCTCACAGGGAGGCAACAACGGGTCATGGTGCGTGATGAGGTATCACAGTGGGCCCCTGTGACGAGCGGTGTACCGCAGGGGTCAGTCCTAGGACCAGTGTTATTCTTGGTATATGTGAATGACATGACGGACGGGATAGACTCAGAAGTGTCTCTGTTCGCAGATGATGTAAAATTAATGAGGAGAATCACATCGGAAGAGGACCAAGCAGGACTTCAAAGAGACCTGGACAAGCTTGACATCTGGTCTAGCAACTGGCTTCTCGAATTTAATCCCTCCAAATGCAAAGTCATGAAGATCGGAGAAGGGCAAAGAAGACCGCTGACAGAGTACAGGCTAGGTGGACAAAGGCTACAAACTTCGTCAAAAGAGAAAGACCTTGGAGTGAGTATAACACCAAGCACCTCTCCGGAAGGACACGTCAATCAGATAACTGCGGCAGCATATGGGCGACTGGCAAACCTAAGATTAGCGTTCCGTTACCTTAACAAGGAATCATTCAAGATACTGTACACCGTGTACGTCTGGCCCAGTCTGGAACCCACACCTGGTCAAGCACGTCAAGAAATTAGAGAAAGTGCAAAGGTTTGCGACAAGGTTAGTTCCACAACTCAGGGGACTGTCCTATGAAGAAAGGTTGAGGGAAATAGGACTAACAACACTGGAGGACAGAAGGGTTAGAGGAGACATGATAACGACATACAAAATACTGCGGGGAATCGAAAAGGTACATAGTGACAGGATGTTCCAGAGAGGGAACACAGAAACAAGAGGACACAATTGAAAGCTGAAGACTCAGATGAGTCAAAGGGAGGTTAGGAAACATTTCTTCAGCCATAGAGTAGTCAGGAAGTGGAATAGTCTAGCAAACGATATAGTGGAGGCAGGAACCATACATAGTTTTAAGACAAGGTATGATAAAGCTCATGGAGCAGGGAGAGAAGAGACCCAGTAGCGGACAGCGAAGAGGCGGAGCCAGGAGCTGAGTCTCGACCCCTGCAACCGCAATTAGGTGAGTACACACACACACAATCATAACTTGCATTTATTTTTCAGCAGACGAAATATTGGTCAATATGGATGTCTATCCGTGTATGTCAATTACGTGTAAGTTTCACTCTTCTAATTAGAGACAGAAATTCTAAGTCTGCTCCTAAGTTAAGTAAGTCCTTACGAGGAGTAAACAAGACTTTGCCATAATTAAGACAGGTGTTGCACAGGTATTCTAATTAACAAGCATTTGCGAAAATAATAAACCATTTTTATAAATTTATTAATATCTCGCGATAGTTATAACGTAATTATATATAACAGTTATATATACCAAAGATCATCTGCTATCCCACAAAATCATATATATTCCTCTTTACCAGTTTTAGGAGGATACCTTGCTGTTGTAAGAAGGTTTTAGAAGGATACCTTGCCGTTGTAAGAATGTTTTAGGAAGATACCTTGCCGTTGTAAGAATGTTTTAGGTGTATACCTTGCCGTTGTAAGAATGTTTTAGGAGTATACCTTGCCGTTGTAAGAATGTTTTAGGTGTATACCTTGCCGTTGTAAGAATGTTTTAGGAGTATACCTTGCCGTTGTAAGAATGTTTTAGGAGTATACCTTGCCGTTGTAAGAATGTTTTAGGAGTATACCTTGCCGTTGTAAGAATGTTTTAGGTGTATACCTTGCCGTTTTAAGAATATTTTAGGAGGATACCTTGCCGTTGTAAGAATGTTTTAGGATACCTTGCCGTTGTAAGAATGATTTAGGTGTATACCTTGCCGTTTTAAGAATATTTTAGGAGGATACCTTGCCGTTGTAAGAATGTTTTAGGATACCTTGCCGTTGTAAGAATGATTTAGGTGTATACCTTGCCGTTTTAAGAATATTTTAGGAGGATACCTTGCCGTTGTAAGAATATTTTAGGAGGATACCTTGCCGTTGTAAGAATGTTTTAGGAGTATACCTTGCCGTTGTAAGAATGTTTTAGGAGGATACATTGCCGTTGTAAGAATATTTTAGGAGGATACCTTGCCGTTGTAAGAATATTTTAGGAGGATACCTTGCCGTTTTAAGAATATTTTAGGAGGATACCTTGCCGTTGTAAGAATATTTTAGGAGGATACCTTGCCGTTTTAAGAATATTTTAGGAGGATACCTTGCCGTTGTAAGAATGTTTTAGGAGGATACCTTGCCGTTGTAAGAATGATTTAGGAGTATACCTTGCCGTTGTAAGAATATTTTAGGAGTATACCTTGCCGTTGTAAGAATATTTTAGGAGGATACCTTGCCGTTGTAAGAATGTTTTAGGAGTATACCTTGCCGTTGTAAGAATGTTTTAGGAGTATACCTTGCCGTTGTAAGAATGTTTTAGGAGTATACCTTGCCGTTGTAAGAATGTTTTAGGAGTATACCTTGCCGTTGTAAGAATGTTTTAGGAGTATACCTTGCCGTTGTAAGAATGTCAGATAAGTTTAAATCTCTTGTCGAATACGTTTAAATCCCTGTCGGTATTATCTCTGACCAGGTCAATCTTTACCAAGGGTCTGAGTTAAAGTTAGCGTGACGTCATATTATGCACTAAACTGTTAACTGGAGTATCATAAACACTAAGTCAATGTCATATAAACCCTTAAGGAGACAAAAATAAAACAACGGAATAAGAGAAACCACTCGCCATGGGTTCTAACCCCACTCGTACTCTGGTTTATCTGCAATCGTGTTATTACGATTTCCTGAGTCGGATAACAGAATAATATTGCTGTATATTTCGACCTCTGAGGTCCTCTTCAGCAGATTGCATAATGCAGGACATAGTAGGGGATGTAGCTACTTAAGGAAACTTAGCAGTTCAGTTCTATAATTTACTAATCGCTGATTATTCAACTATTATAAAATATTAAGTTGGTAATATTAAAACTTCCCTACTATCATTATTTAATTTTCAGCTTTCTTAACACCTTGCTACTGTGAATACTAACTACGATAACGTAACTATTTTAACACTTTGATACTATGAATATTAACTACGACTAACGTATCTAAGTCACCTTCATATTACGGATGCAACAAAAGTCAAAAGTCCGATAGACTCGGTCCAAATCAAGTTCAATTTCATTATTGGTCCCAAGTTAGAAGCAAGAACCAGCGTGACCTTAGATTCAGTAGTAACTTATACCACCAGAGATTTCAGCTTACATATACAAGATGCTGACTGTCAAGACAAACTTAAGTGTTTCTCCAGACCAAAGTAACATATCTACTTATAACATCTTAAGTGAACCATTGATTTTTTATGGTTATACTTTACCCAATAAACGCTGGTTAAGATAAGTATTAATAAGCATTAAAAGAGGGCAGGGTTGGGGCTCACGATGTTCAGTGAGGGTCTGATTACATTCACTTTGTTTCTAGTAAAGCTTTGGCAAGAGAGAGAGAATTACACGAGATGAGAGGCAGTATGTGTCAGCAGTGTCACTGGGACTCTGTATCCTCCTCAAGGACATCCCTCCATCATCGATCAATCATTCCGTTAATGACTGCCGTCTGCAACACATTCTCTCAACATGTGAACAACACAGCTTCACGTCAACTTAACAAATTGAACCTCAGGTCCACACCTGCCTATTATATCAGGCTCACACCTGCCTATAATATCAGGCCCACACCTGCCTATTATATCAGGCTCACACCTGCCTATATCAGGCCCACACCTGCCTATAATATCAGGCCCACACCTGCCTATTATATCAGACTCACACCTGCCTATATCAGACCCACACCTGCCTATAATATCAGGCCCACACCTGCCTATTATATCAGGCCCACACCTGTCTATAATATCAAGCCCACACCTACCTATAATATCAAACCCACACCTGCCTATAATATCAAGCCCACACCTGCCTATAATATTAAGCCCACACCTGCCTATAATATCAAGCCCACACCTGCCTATAATATCAAGCCCACTCCTGCCTATAATATTAGGCCCACTCCTGCCTATAATATTAGGCCCTCTCCTGCCTATAATATTAGGCCCTCTCCTGCCTATAATATTAGGCCTACTCCTGCCTATAATATTAGGCCTACTCCTGCCTATAATATTAGGCCTACTCTTGCCTATAATATTAGGCCTACTCCTGCCTATAATATTAGGCCTACTACTGCCTATAATATTAGGCCTACTCCTGCCTATAATTATTCTCAAGCTAAATAAAACAAGAGAACAAAAACTAATGAAAACAATTCTAGGGTCAGGTTATGACCTCACCACCTGATTTAAACTTATTACTTGACCTGACCTTACCACCTGATCTGACCTTACCTTATCACCTGGTTTGACCTCACAACCTGTTCTGACCTTACCACCTGAAGTAACCTTATCATCTAACCTGACCCACCCCTTGACCTGACTCCTCTATTTGGCCTGACCTCACCACCTGACCCGATCTTACCATCTGACCTGACCCCATTACCTGGCCCCACCACCTGACCCGACCCTACCATCTGAGTAGGCAGCCATACATGTCCCCGTTACCGATTCACCTTCCAGAAGTTACACCTTGACGCCCTACATTTGGTGGGAAACTAAGCCTCTCTATCTCTCTATACAGAATGAGCAGAGCTAGAATAACAGGTCTTAGCTTAACAAACAATAACATTATCTTTCTCATTTCACTGTTACCACACATGTCATTTACTGGTACTAACACTTGAGTGTAAAGCATGGGTTTTAAACGTTGCAGCATTGTTTAACATGAATATTATGCAGAGAATTAGTAGTCTGATGAGGAAGGGTTATTGAGGTGATTTAGATATTTCTATAGGATGGAGCAAAACAGGATACCCTGGAGCGTTTATAAATATGTAGAGGTAAGGGATAGGGATCGTCCTGGGAAAGGTTGGAGGGAGGTCAAGGTTTTGTATGCTAGGGGCTTGGACATCCAACAGGCGTGTGCGAGTATGTTAGACAGGAATCAGTGGAGGCAAGTGGTTTTTATGATGTGACTTACTGATGGAGTGTGAGCAAGGTAATGTTTATGAAAGGATTCAGGGAAACCAGTTAGCCGGACTTGAGTCCTGGAGTTGGAAAGTACATTGCCTGCACTCTGAAGGAGGTGTGAGGATGTTGCAGTTTACAGGGGCATCTGAACTGTAATGTCAGTGCGCCTATCGCAAGACAATGATGGAGTGATGGTGAAAGTGTTTCTTCCTTGTCGGGTCACCCAACCTCGGTGGGAGAGGCCAGTGTGTTAAAAAGAAAATCACTTTCTCTTTCACTTCACTTTTATCAGAGGCAACAACGCAGTCATTATTGACAAAGTTACATCCTCCCACCTTAATGACATTCTCTTATCCCATCATTCCCAATTTTTGGGGAGGATTTTCAATTCGATTACTGGGGAATTAATGGCAGATTAAAACTTTAAATGGATTCACCCCCTTCCCTCCCCTAACAAGGCTGCATTCACCCTATCCTCGGTTCCCCCTCTCCCTACCCTCGGTTCCCCCTCTCCCTACCCTCGACTCCCCTCACCCTACCCTCGACTCCCCTCACCTTACCCTCTCCCCTACCTTCGGCTCCCCTCACTCCTACCCTCGACTCCCCTCACCCAACCCTCGGCTCCCACACCCAACCCTCGACTCCCCTCACCTTACCCTCTCCCCTACCTTCGGCTCCCCTCACTCCTACCCTCGACTCCCCTCATCCTACCCTCGGCTCCCACACCCAACCCTCGACTCCCCTCACCTTACCCTCTCCCCTACCTTCGGCTCCCCTCACTCCTACCCTCGACTCCCCTCACCCAACCCTCGGCTCACTCCTACCCTTGACTCCCCTTACCCTGCCCTCGACTCCCCTCACCCTACCTTCACAAACTTTCTCTGACTCAAAGGTAAACTAATTAAATAGTTTACTCACTATTTAAAATAATAAATGTTTAATTAATTGGCAATATTAATTAATGTGAAGTGAGCCTTTCCCTTATTTTGCACCGTGGAAAATACAAGCTATGAGCTGTGTCCACCCTCAACTCATTCACAGCAGCTGTCCTCCCTCAACTCATTTACAGCAGCTATCCTCCCTCAACTCATTTACAGCAGCTGTCCTACCTCAACTCATTTACAGCAGCTGTCCTACCTCAACTCATTCACAGCAGCTGTCCTCCCTCAACTCATTTACAGCAGCTGTCCTCCCTCAACTCATTTACAGCAGCTGTCCTACCTCAACTCATTTACAGCAGCTGTCCACCCTCAACTCATTTACAGCAGCTGTCCTACCTCAACTCATTTACAGCAGCTGTCCACCCTCAACTCATTTACAGCAGCTGTCCACCGTCAACTCATTTACAGCAGCTGTCCACCCTCAACTCATTTACAGCAGCTGTCCACCCTCAACTAATTTACAGCAGCTGTCCAACCTCAACTCATTTACAGCAGCTGTCCTCCCTCAACTCATTTACAGCAGCTGTCCACCCTCAACTCATTTACAGCAGCTGTCCACCCTCAACTCATTTACAGCAGCTGTCCTACCTCAACTCATTTACAGCAGCTGTCCACCCTCAACTCATTTACAGCAGCTGTCCACCCTCAACTCATTTACAGCAGCTGTCCACCCTCAACTAATTTACAGCAGCTGTCCACCCTCAACTCATTTACAGCAGCTGTCCAACCTCAACTCATTTACAGCAGCTGTCCTCCCTCAACTCATTTACAGCAGCTGTCCACCCTCAACTCACTTACAGCAGCTGTCCTCCCTCAACTCATTTACACCAGCTGTCCTCCCTCAACTCATTTACAGCAGCTGTCCAACCTCAACTCATTTACAGCAGCTGTCCTCCCTCAACTCATTTACAGCAGCTGTCCTCCCTCAACTCATTTACAGCAGCTGTCCTCCCTCAACTCATTTACAGCAGCTGTCCACCCTCAACTCATTTACAGCAGCTGTCCTCCCTCAACTCATTTACAGCAGCTGTCCTCCCTCAACTCATTTACAGCAGCTGTCCAACCTCAACTCATTTACAGCAGCTGTCCAACCTCAACTCATTTACAACAGCTGTCCAACCTCAACTCATTTACAGCAGCTGTCCAACCTCAACTCATTTACAGCAGCTGTCCAACCTCAACTCATTTACAGCAGCTGTCCAACCTCAACTCATTTACATCAGCTGTCCAACCTCAACTCATTTACAGCAGCTGTCCTCCCTCAACTCATTTACAGCAGCTGTCCAACCTCAACTCATTTACAGCAGCTGTCCTCCCTCAACTCATTTACAGCAGCGGTCCACCCTCAACTCATTTACAGCAGCTGTCCTACCTCAACTCATTTACAGCAGCTGTCCTACCTCAACTCATTTACAGCAGCTGTCCAACCTCAACTCATTTACAGCAGCTGTCCTCCTCAACTCATTTACAGCAGCGGTCCACCCTCAACTCATTTACAGCAGCTGTCCTACCTCAACTCATTTACAGCAGCTGTCCTTCCTCAACTCATTTACAGCAGCTGTCCAACCTCAACTCATTTACAGCAGCTGTCCTCCCTCAACTCATTTACAGCAGCGGTCCACCCTCAACTCATTTACAGCAGCTGTCCTACCTCAACTCATTTACAGCAGCTGTCCTCCCTCAACTCATTTACAGCAGCTGTCCAACCTCAACTCATTTACAGGCTATAAGTTATCGTACCACAGTTCGTTAATAAGTACACACTAAAAAGCGCTACTTTCCGTCAGCCTTTACACAGGTTAAGAGCTTTTGTGTACCTCACGTGAGGGGCAGCGCCAGAATTTCTCTAGTGAGGAGAGGTGACTGAGGGTGTCCAGCTGGCTGGGAGCAAGGCCAGCTGAGGGTGTCCAGCTGGCTGGGAGAAAGGCCAGCTTAGGGTGTCCAACTGGCAGGGAGGAAGGGCAGACTTGTTTTGTAGCAGTGTTATCATTATGACTATTTTTATCTGGGATGGCTTTCGGGTCTGAGGGAATTTTGGGGGGCGGAGCCCCCTTCCCCAGGCTTCCCCTCCCCCCTTGGCACTGCCCCACTGCCTTAGCTCATATAAAGGTTAAGATTTTTTACACATTAATTTTACAGGATGAGTTATGTTACCTCAGCCCATTTCAAACGCCAACCCTATCTAAGATATAGTAACACCCCCCCAGGATGCGACCCACACCAGTCGGCTAATACCCAGGTACCTACTTACTGCTAGGTGAACAGGGGGATGTAGGTGTAAGGAAACATGCCCAACGTTTCCACCCGTACCGGGGATCGAAGGACGGACACTCAAGTGTGTGAGGCGAGTGCGCTAGCAACCAAGCCACGGGAATTATCTTACATAGGATCACCGCGAAGGTCTGCCTTATTTAAGGTATACAAGGTTGCCTCTGCTACTAAAGTCTGCTGTAACCAAACCATCTCTCGGTTTTAAATCTACAATCTTGAATCATCTTAGGAGATGATCTCATGTTCACACAGTGTGTCAAGAATGTGCGGAGACCATCTGATAAAAAAACCAAGTCCACAAAATAGAGTGAGTAGACACCAACAATGTAATCAGAGACAGTTTACTGTCCACAAAGGTAGGCATATACTAAGTTCACTCACTACTTTTGTATATCAGTGGTATTCAGTACCGACAAGATGGTGAATTAGACACATGTGCAACATCTGGGTATCTTTACTTGTAGACGTTTCGCCCTCCAGTGGCTTTATCAATACAATACATGATCTACGGTGCTCATTACCTGCTTCTAGGCGTAGGGACTCATTACCTCATCTTCTACTGACTTGTAAATATATTTTTATTGTCTTCATATTATGCCCATGTCGAAACGTCTATAAGTCAGATACCCAGATGTTGCACATGTATTTAATTCATCACTTACTACTTAATATGCAAAGGCAAACTTCTTCCTGAGACAGACTTCACACCAGACAATGCAGACTTTGAGCGCAATGAACCAAACACATAAATAATAGATGACAACATCCAAACACAGACAGAATATCTCCCAAGACACAGTGTAATCCACTTAGGCTCACAGTGTAATCTACTTAAGTACACAGTCTATCAGTCTATCTTAGAAATACTCGGTATTTTAAACTCTCATCCTAACAGTGTTCCAGCTACTGTGCAGTATTTGCAAACGTTATTCAAAACTGGAACAAATGTTATTATCAAATTAAATTTTAATTTATATTTGTTAATTTTTTTATACTATTGGTAGTAGGTTTAGATATAAAGGTCCAGTTTTACCACCTTTATCTTCAGACTTTATTCTTCAAGATATAAGGGTCCAACAAAACCCACCTTACTTCTTACCTTTCTTACCTCTCTCTTACTGTCTACGTACAACCTTTCTTACCTCTCTCTTACTGTCTACCCACAACCTTTCTTACCTCTCTCTTACTGTCTACCCACAACCTTTCTTACCTCTCTCTTATTGTCTACCCACAACCTTTCTTACCTCTCTCTTACTGTCTACCCACAACCTTTCTTACCTCTCTCTTACTGTCTACCCACAACCTTTCTTACCTCTCTCTTACTGTCTACCCACAACCTTTCTTACCTCTCTCTTACTGTCTACCCACAACCTTTCTTACCTCTTTCTCACTCTGTACCCACAAGTTTTCTCCCTCTATGTATAGATTGAAAGGTGACAAAATCAGCGACATAAAATGGCCAGAGTCATGAAGAGAGAGTGACAAGGTATGAGGCAGGCAGGAAAGTCCCCCTGTCCAGCAAGATTAATGGCGCCCATATTAATGGTAGCTCAGGATCAGCGATGATGTAAAAAACGAATTTGTTTTATGGAAAAGGAGTTTCACTATTTTTTTTTCAAAACAGCGGTGATAACGAAAAAGATGGGGAAGGCAGTAGTAAGTTAGGTGACTCAGTGTACTAGAGGTGAGCTGTGGGGTGAGGCCGTAAGGTCACAGTTGGTGCCGTTGATGCGACCAAGTCACACTTGTGCTGGGTGTAACAGAGCAATCTGTAGAGTACCTCACTCCAATATTTACTCATTTAGTGAAAAACTAAGAAACATGATAACTGACGCACAGATGAACAAACACCACCTGATACTCACAGGGAACTTCAACATAAACCTCATCCATGACCATGACCCACAAGTAACTGAATTCAGCAGCTGCTTACTTCTGCCAACACTATCAAAGCCTACAAGAATCTCTGAGACAAATACCTCTTTACTAGACCTCATCTGGACAAACACTATATCCCCATTAAAATCAGGCATAATCACAGATAACACCACTGACCACTATCCCATCTGTCTCATAACCAACTTATGTAAATTGCCTCAGGACACAACTAAGATCACCTTCCCACTACATGACGAGTCATCTGTTAATAACTTTATTACAGCAATACGTAACATGGACTGGCAACACGAGCTAGCAGTCAAAACCTCTATAAAGCATTGCTTTATAAAAACGAAGCAAATCACAGCAAAGAGACTAAACAGCCCCTGGCTTACAAACACCATCCTCAAATCTGTTAATAAAAACATCTATATGAAAAACAGTGCAGAATGGGTCTAATAACTAGTGATCTGGCTAAACGTTACTAGTTAATACTAACCAACATAATAAGGTAAAAAAAATGTATTATGAAAACAGATTACGTGACGTAAAAGGTGATATGAAAAAGACGTGGAAAACCTTTTCTGAAATTCTAGGATCTAAAAAGATGTCAGAAAACAGAATGATTAACCTAACGAATCCAGATGAAACTCTCCTCCAGCCAATTGATAATGACAACAAACTTAATGTCTTCTCGACCGTTGGAAAAAACCTAGGAGGCAAAATCCCAATCTCAAACATTCAACCAAAAGACTACCTCACTGGCAACTACCCATATACTCTATTTTTAGCACTAACTCTACTGAAATCTCGCTCATCATCAAAACACTAAAGAACAAGGCAGGAGACCTAAATAGCTTACTACCACTTATGTATAAAAAAGCTTCTCATGTATTGTCACCAATTATTGCAACTCTCTCTACCAAATTCATTGAATCTTCCACCTTCCCTCCAGACTCAAGACAGCAAGGATCACCCTGACCATCCATACTCAAGACAGCAAGGGTCACCCCGATCTTCAAACGAGGTGCTCCAACTGAATTTAACAACTATAGACCTATATCGAACTTGCCCCTTCTATCTAAAATCTTCGAAAAAATCATTCACAAACAAGTCTACTCCTACTAAGTATCCCACAACATACTCAACCCCAGTCAGTTTGGACTCAGACCGAAAAAAAGTACTAATGATGCAATTATACATATGTTCGAACTAATATATACGGCACTCGGAAAAAAAGAACTTCCCCTGGGACTTTTCATAGACTTTGGTAAAGCTTTTGATACAGTTGACCACGACCTTTTATACCAAAAGTTAGCACATTATGGGATCAGAGGACATTCTCTCAATTGCCTAAAATCCTATTTTAGCAATATAAACCAATATGTATACACAAATGGAGCTAACTCCATTACTCAACCGGTTATTGTTGGGGTCCCACAAGGAAGTGTCCTTGGCCCACTTCTCTTTCTCATTTACATCAATGATCTACCAAACGCATCTAAACTCCTTAAACCCATATTATTTGCAGATGACACTACTTATGTCTACTCTCACCCAAACCCAACCATACTAAAATGCCGAATTACTAAAAATATCAACTTGGATGACTCAATATAGACAAAACCTACTTCATGATATTTGGAAACAGAGCCTCAAATGTACAGCTAAACATAATGATAAATGGTTCACCCATTTCTAGACTCACAGAGGGCACATTTCTAGGTCTCCACCTTGACTGTGGTCTCAAATTCCAGATACACATACAGCATATATCCAAAAAAAAAAAAAGTCTCCAAAACAGTAGGTATCCTTTCAAAGATACGGTACTATGTGCCCCAACCAGCTCTTCTAGCTCTGTACCACTCTCTCATCTACCCTTACCTCACCTATGGTATTTGTGCATGGCGCTCAACCACAGTAAATCACCTCAAACCTTTAATAACCCAACAAAAAGCTGCAGTCCGATTGATAACTAACTCCAGCACCAGACAACACACTCCACCGCTTTTCAGGAGTCTCAACTTGCTTAATATAAATAACATCCACACTTATTATTGTGCCTACTACATAAACAGAACACTATACTCAAATATAAACCCTCCTCTCAAACTCCTCCTTGATAACTATAACAGAACACACGACCATAATACAAGACACAAATCACTCTTCGATATCCCTCGTATCCATCTCTCCCTATGCAAAAATGCTATGCACGTAAAGGGCCCTAAGATCTGGAATTTATTGCCAGACACACTAAAGGATCCCTGTCTGCAAATCAATTAAAGGCTCTACTTAGAAATCACCTCATCACCCAAAATTAATCAGACAAACCAAATTCAATACCTACCAGTGACTCAAAAGCTAATACAAAAAAAAAAAACTTCTAAATAATATAAGACTACTCAACCTAAACTTACTTCAACTTCATTACTGTATATTGTGCTAATGATTGTTTAACCATATACTCACTACTTAAATTTCATTGTCTTAG
Organism: Cherax destructor; assembly: GCA_009830355.1. Classification (NCBI taxonomy): domain Eukaryota; kingdom Metazoa; phylum Arthropoda; class Malacostraca; order Decapoda; family Parastacidae; genus Cherax; species Cherax destructor. The sequence continues at coordinate 91,707 of WNWK01004868.1, forward strand.
ATAATACTAAATTGTAATAATGTCATATTGTAAATTGTTTTAAATTGTTCTAGTGTAATATTTCCATATTGTAAATTAATTCAAATTGTACCATTGTTTGTAAGCCTGTTAGCATTACCTATAACAACTTAATTCTCCTGACTGACTGTAACTCATCATATGCTCTGCATACAAAGGGGCTTTGTCATATACACCCAACTATTATATTCCTTTGTACAACTATGCATCATGTCAAAATAAATTTCTTATTCTTATTCTCATACGAGGAATTAAACAGAACAGATTTTGACTGAAAAGACATGAATGGTGCCAAAAAGCAGGGATAAAAGGGCTAACCTAAAGAAATTAGAAAGACTTCATATATGAAGGGAAGAAGTGAAGAAACTACTAAAAGAGTTATATACATCAAGAACCATAGATCCTGAGAGCATATCACCATGGATGCTGAAAGAAAAAGCTGAAGAATTGTGTGAACCTATAACAAAGATTACCATGTCACCAGAGCAGGGAAAACTACTAGACAGTGGAAAAACTACAAATGTGGTTCCAATATATACAAGCAAGTGACAAACAAGACGTACTGAATCACAGACTAAAACAACTGACATGTATTCTGCTCAGAGTAATGGAGAAAATAACCAGGAAAATGTTAGTTGAGCACCTAGAAAGGTGTGACTTGTTTTGACTGAAAGACAGCATAGATTTAGAGGAAAAAAAGACTTGCCTTACTAACCTACTGGACTTCCATAACAGAATAACGGAAGTCAAACACGAAAGACAAGGATGTCACGACTGAATATTCTTGTACAGCAAGGAAGAATCTGAGTCTACACCATCAGAGTTTGATTTACAAATTAGAGGAACAAGCCAGATACAATGTAAGGTACCACAGTGGATAAAATGATACCTAACAAACAGAAAACAGAGAGTGATGGGAAGGGAAAGTGTAACGGGTGGGGTCCGCTAAAGATCAGTACTAGGATCATTACTATTATTAATGTGTAAATGACTTTTCCAAGGGAACTTATTTAAATGCTTCACTGTTTGAAGATGACGCAAAACTGATAAGACAGATACACGAAGACATACACTTGGAAAATTCTAGAAGAATTAGTACCAAATTTGCACACGAAAATCACTCCCTACGAAAGCAAATGGCTCGGCAAACCGTGCAACATAATTCCAATGAAAAGCTGGGGAGCAACAAGTACGCTAAGAAACAATACAATAAGTGTCGGTGGCCCAAGACTGTTCACCTGCCTCCAAGCATACATAAGATGGATTACCAAAAGACCCCTGGCTGTCTTCAAGAAGTCGCTGGACAGGCACCTAAAGTCAGTACCTGAGCAGCCGGGCTGTGGTTCGTACGTCGGTTTATGTGCGGCCAACAGTAACAGCCTGGTTGAATCAGGCCCTGGTCCACCACGAGGCCTGGTCACAGACCAGGCCGAGGGGGCGTTGACCCCCGAAACCTTCTCCAGGTATACTCCAGGGTAAAGAAAGACCTAAATAAGATGCAAGAGATATCAAAGAAGTCATTGTTGGAGTTCAACCCAAATTAATGTGAAGTTATAAAAAGTGGAAATATGGAGAGACGATTAGATACAGAATAGAGCTTGAGAAGCGAGACACTGCATCATAGGCGAGGTTAGGTAAGCTCAGAGCTGCCTCTAGAAACCTCAAAACAAGAATCTTTTAAGGGCCTTTTACATGACATAAGTCAGGCTTATTATTGAGTATGCAGCACCAGCATGGAGCCCCACCTAGTCAAGAACGCACAAAAATTGGAAAAGGTCCAAAAGTTTGCAACAAATTCCGCAGCTGAGAGGATGCAGTTATGAGGAGAGACAAAAAGAATTTAATTTGACAACTTTAGAAGAGAGGACTAAGGGAGACATGATTATGATACACAAGGTACTCTAAACACCTGAAAGAGTAAAGAGGGACAAGTTTTGAATTGTAAATCACAGAAACAATGGATAATACTTAGAAGCTCAAGCTACATGTGAGTCACAGGATATAATGGCATATTTTTTCAAGTCTCTGCGTGGTAAATAAATGGAATGAACTAAATGATGACGTGGTAGAGGCAAACAAAATACATGAGGCCAATAACCAATAATGTCGGAAATTACAGTTGTAAAGGCGGGGTCAGGTGCGGAGATTAGACACCCACAAGCACAATTCAGTAAGTACAACTCGGTGAGAATACACGCTCACACAAACACACGGGGCCCGGAGCTGAGTATCGACCCCTGCAACCACAATTAGGTGAGTACACACACACACACACACACACACACACACACACACACATTTCGAAGTGTTTCGTTACACACACACACATACAACAGGCCTAGTGTCTAATCGACATGTGCCTAGGACAAAATGGTAACTAACTAACACACACACACAGGAGGAGAATGGTGGAGTACCTGGAACGGAACAAGATTATAAATGACTACCAGCACGGATTCATGGAAGGTAAATCCTGTGTCACAAACCTTCTGGAGTTCTATGACAAAGTAACACAAGTAAAACACGAGAGAGAGGGGTGGGTACATTGCATATTCTTTGACTGCAAGAATGCCTTCGACACAGTTTCTCACAAGAGATTAGTGCAGAAGTTAGAGGACCAGGCGTGTATAACAGGAAGGGCACTGCAATGGATCAGAGAATACCTGACAGGGAGGCAACAACGGGTCATAGTACGTGCTGAGGTATCACAGTGGGCGCCTGTGACGAGCGGGGTCCCACAGGGGTCAGTCCTATGACCAGTGCTATTCTTGGTAAATGTGAATGACATGACGGAAGGGATAGAGTCAGAAGTGTCCCTGTTCGCAGATGATGTGAAGTTAATGACGAGAATTAAATCAGATGAGGATCAGGCAGGACTACAAAGAGACCTGGACAGGCTGGACACCTGGTCCAGCAACTGGCTTCTCGAATTTAACCCCACCAAATGCAAAGTCATGAAGATTGGGGAAGGGCAAAGCAGACCGCAGACAGAGTATAGGCTAGGTGGCCAAAGACTGTAAACTTCACTCAAGGAGAAAGATCTTGGGGTGAGTATAACACTGATCACGTCTCCGGAAGCACACATCAACCAGACAACTGGTGCAGGATATTGGCGCCTGTCAAACCTGAGAATAGCGTTCCGATACCTTAGTAAGGAATCGTTCAAGACACTGTACACCGTGTACGTCAGGCCCATACTAGAGTATGCAGCACCAGTTTGGAACCCACACCTGGTCAAGCACGTCAAGAAATTAGAGAAAGTGCAAAGGTTTGCGACAAGGTTAGTTCCAGAGCTAAGGGAAATGTCCTACGAAGAAAGGTTAAGGGAAATCGGCCTTACAACACTGGAGGACAGGAGGGTTAGGGGAGACATGATAACGACATACAAAATACTGCGTGGAATAGACAAGGTGGATAGAGAGGGGACACAGAAACAAGGGGTTACAATTGGAAGTTGAAGACTCAGATGAGTCAAAGGGATGTTAGGAAGTATTTCTTCAGTCACAGAGTTGTCAGAAAGTAGAATAGTCTGGATAGTGACGAAGTGGAGGCAGGAACCATACATAGTTTTAAGACGAGGTTTGATAAAGCTCATGGAGCAGGGAGAGAGAGAGGACCTAGTAGCGATCAGTGAAGAGGCGGGGCCAGGAGCTATGAATCGACCCCTGCAACCACAAATAATTGAGTACAAATAGGTGAGTACATACACACATACCGAGGCTCACATCCATCAAAGAACTGCCTGCTGAAGCGCAGGCAAGAGAGATACATCATAATCTACACCTGGAAGATCCTGGCGGGACTGGTCCCTAATCTGCACACACAAATCACTCCCTTCGAAAGCCCAATGAAAAGCAGGGGCACCATTAGTACACTAAGAGAAAACACAATAAGTTCAACAGCCTCCCACCAGCCATATGGGGAATTTCCAATAGACCCCTGGTTGTCTTTCAAGAGGGAGCTGGACAGATACCTAAAGTCAGTGCCGGATCAGCCGGGCTGTGGCTCGTACGTTGAACTACGTGCAGCCAGCAGTAACAGCCTGGTTGATCAGGCCCTGATCCACCGTGAGGCCTGGTCGTGGACCGGGCCGCGGGGGCGTTGATCCCCGGAATACCCTCCAGGTAGGTAGGTAGCATACGGGCGCCTGGCAAACCTAAGAATAGCGTTTCGACATCTAAGTAAGGAGTCAGTCACGACACTGTTCACCATTGGAGTATGTAGCACCAGTATGGAACCCAGACCTGGTCAAGTACGTCAAGAAATTAGAAAAAGTGCAGAAGTTTGTCTTATTAGGGGAAGTTAAGGGAACTTAACCTAATGACACTTGAAGACAGGAGGGATAGACATAGATAGGATAACTACTGAGAGGATTTGAGAAGGTGGACAGTGACAGAATGGTTCAGAGATGGGATACAGGAACAAGAGGACAAAACTGGAGGTTGAAAACTCAGTAGAGTTATAGGGATGTTAGGAATTATTTCTTTAGTAGAACAATCTGGAGAGTTAAGTAGTGGAGGCAGGATTCACGATAAAGCTCTTGGAGCAGAGAGTGGACCAAGCAGAGTACACACACATACACATGGAAGAAATCACAATAAAACGCGTGATTGCAAACATGAAAAATATACCACAATGAAAATAGAAATAAAACCTGAGCGCTTTCATGTGCTTACACATATACCTTGTATTACTTTGAAGATTTGTAAGTACGTGAAAGCACTCAGGTTTTATTTCCATTTTCACTGGTAATTTTTTCACACACGCACACATAAAAGCAGTGGGACCAGAAAGATGTCGCTTGTCGTACTGCGAGCTGAGCGACACCTCAGCAACACTTCAGCGACACTTCAGCGACACCTCAGCAACACTTCAGCGACACTTCAGCGACACCTCAGCAACACTTCAGCAACACTTCAGCGACACTTCAGCGACACTTCAGCGACACTTCAGCGACACCTCAGCGACACTTCAGCAACACTTCAGCGACACTTCAGCGACACTTCAGCGACACTTCAACAACACTTCAGCGACACTTCAGCGACACTTCAGCGACACCTCAGCAACACTTCAGCGACACTTCAGCGACACTTCAACAACACTTCAGCGACACTTCAGCAACACTTCAGCGACACCTCAGCGACACTTCAGCGACACTTCAGCGACACCTCAGCGACACTTCAGCGACACTTCAGCGACACTTCAGCGACACTTCAGCGACACTTCAGTGACACTTCAGCGACACTTCAGTGACACTTCAGCGACACTTCAGCGACACTTCAACATCACTTCAGCGACACTTCAGCGACACCTCAGCAACACTTCAGCGACACTTCAACACTTCAGCGACGCTTCAGCGACACCTCAGCGACACTTCAGAGACACTTCAGCGACACTTCAGCGACACTTCAGCGACACTTCAGCGACACCTCAGCGACACTTCAGCGACACTTCAGCAACACTTCAGCAACACTTCAGCAACACTTCAACACTTCAGCGACACTTCAGCGAGGTTACACAAGAAATACTGTATATGGACACAAGGTACCACTATCTCGGGTCAAGCTCACTATCACAGCTGATCCTCATCTCAGTGGCTTAAGCCGGTAGGTGAGTTGGACTTGCCTCGCATGGGCCAGTAGGCCTGCTGCAGTGTTTCTTTTTTCTTATGTTTTTATGTTATGTTCCTTCATATAAAATATCTAAATATAAGAATCCAATAAAGTCATCTTTATTTTAAATACGAAAATTGAGAAACTAGTTTTCATTATTAATTTTATTATTGTTAACTGGTCAAAAGAGGAGCAGATCACAGATACACAATATATTCCTTATTTTTGCTATGGGGTCGCGCCCCCTGCCTTGAAAATTACTCACGCCCTCTTAGGGGCGAGCCCCCCACGTTAAGAACATCTGTGTTAGACAACTGGAGGGAAATGGTATAAAATACGGACACAATGGAAAAAGAAACTGAAATGCAGTATACTGGGATCCATTATTAACAACGAACCACTTTATGGGTGAGGCTAGAACCCATGGCGGGTGAGTCGTAAAACTCCAGGCCAGTGCGTAAGCCAGTGGCTTGGACTTTTACGACACACTCGCCATGGGTTCTAACCCTACCCGTACCCTGGTTTGTTTGCAATAGTCTTATTACGATTTCGTGATGTTTTATTGACGTTACAATAAAGGAGAGCATTATACTGCATCTGTGTCTGTCTCCAGCGCTAGACAGATGGAAGACGGTCACTGTAACACAAATATACAAGAATGGAAATATACAGGAATTATATTGAACTATAGACCATTTGTGTAGATTACCATACTATGTTGATAATGGTATAATATACTGACAAGTTGATGATTAAGACACATGTGCAACAGTTGGATATCTTTATTGATGAAACGTTTCGCCTACACAGTAGACTTCTTCAGTCAAATACAGAGGCAGCAGGTGTAGTTGCGAGGTAAAGATGATGTAATCAGTCCATCAACCTTGGAGAAAAAGTATTTGAGGTGGTCAGTCCCTCAGCCTGGAGAAGAGTCCAGCTCCATGGAGCTGGACTCTTCTGCAGCTTCAAGCTTAAGGGACTGACCACCTTCTACCAAGGTTGATGGAATGATCACGTCAAAACTTCTACTCTCTCTAGTGTTTTCTTGTATTCGACTGAAGAAGACTATTGTGCAGGCGAAACGTGAAGGCCATAAAGACACCCAAGTGTTGTACACGTGTCTTATCGATAAGAATTGAGAGGTAGGGCCAAGAGCTGTAAATCGACCTCTCTCGAAACAACTAGACGAAGGTAACAACAACGACGACGATACCGTGGCCTGGTAGACAACGCTTTCGCTTCACACGTTGAGTGTCCCTGACCAGGGTGCAAACACTGGGCGTGTTTCCTTACACCTGTTGTCCCGTTCACCTAGTAAGCAAGTAGGTACCTGGGTGTTAGTTGACTGGTGTGGGTCGCATGCTGGAAACAAGACAGTCCTCGATGACACAATGACTTTCTTGGGTTATCCCTGGCTAACCCTCCTGACAGACAAACAGACAGGCACTGTCCTACAGTATCTGACTGGCACACTTCTCCACAGTGACTCACAAATACATAGCACTGTGTCTCCTGACTTGCCAACACCCTTCCCTATTCTGATTGGCAGCCCACAACACACTCTCCTCTCAACGACCATTCTCAAACAATTACCTCGCTTAAGGGTGCAGTGATTGCACCACAGAACGCACTTCTCCAATCCAATTAGCCATCTGTCCCGTAATTGCCAGGACCAACCTGCAATTGAGAGAGATCCCCTGCCAATATTCACACTGTATTAAATTTATTTTCTTGAGCAAACAGGAAAACAGAGGCTCCTTACGCGGCTTCCCTTCAACGAATAATGACAAACTATTATTTTCGTATAATATTTGGGTGTCACTTCTCAGGCGTGACTGCAGTTCGCCCCTTTGTTCAAGTGGAGAGGCGCTTTATTGTGTTATGAAATACACATATTTTTTACCCCTAAACAGTCTTGAAGACGAAAATAAATTGAATGAATAGCGACAGTGAGTAGGAGAGTTTCTGTGGGAATTACTTTAAAGTTGGAGTGTGTATAATGTATATAAGAAGACTTGATAAAACAATTTAAAAAAAAAAGTCAGCCTGGGTTGCATATGGAAATAAATGGTATAAAATACCGACACCATGGAAAAATAAACACTTAAGCTGTATAATGTGATCCTTTATTGCGTGGGCGAAACGTTGTCAATAAAGGATCACATTATACGGCTTATGTGTTTATTTTTACACTGGGTTGCACATAAAAAGAACAGTTCTTTTAAGAATATATCCCGGGTTTTTAAGAATAAAACCCGGGTTTTTAAGAATAAAACCCAGGTTTTTAAGAATAAATCCCGGGCTTTTAAGAATAAAACCCGGGTTTTTAAGAATAAATCCCGGGTTTTTAAGAAAACAATTATTTCGCATTTAATACAACGCTTTTATATTGAATTATGTTTTTTTTTATCTTACTTTTATATATCTTATATTGAGAGAATTATACTTGATATAATAAGTTAACTGATAACCTTGTGATCTGTGCAGTGCATTACTGTGCACAATGCACTGTACAGTGCACAGCTCTCTACTGTACTGTCGAATGATTTCTACAGTGAATACTGTACTGTGTAAATAATGCTTACACTTGCTACAGTGAATACTGTACTGTGTTACTAATGCTTACACTTGCTACAGTGAATACTACTGTGTTACTAATGCTTACACTTGCTACAGTGAATACTGTACTGTGTTACTAATGCTTACACTTGCTACAGTGAATACTGTACTATGTTACTAATGCTTACACTTTCTACAGTGAATACTGTACTATGTTACTAATGCTTACACTTGCTACAGTGAATACTGTACTGTGTTACTAATGCTTACACTTGCTACAGTGAATACTGTACTGTGTTACTAATGCTTGCAATTTGCAATATATGTCTTATAAGAACAATATTGACGTATCTCAGATTATTAAAGCAATATTGATGTTATGCTCTGAAAATAATTTTAACATGTTAGAACATGTCCGATAAAAAAAATAAGATTGCAAGTGAGTCCAAACACGTGGAAACTTGTCCTGACAATATCCCGCCAACAGTGCTGGGTCGTATTACTGAAGTGGGGAAGTACTTCAGTAACCATCAGCTGCCTCAGACCTGGCCTACACAGGAGGGTGAACTGCCACAACAAATTGCAAATGACACACAGTGAAATAGCCAAGAAGCATGGTGTCCCGTAGCTCGATTGGTAGCGCACTCAGATCACACTGAGGTCCGTGATTCGATCCCCGGTACGGGTGGAAACATTAGGAGGTGCTTCTTTACGACACCTACTGCCCCTGTTCACCTAGCAGTAAAATAGGTACCTGGGTGTTAGTCGACTGGTGTGGGTCGCATTCTGGGCACAAAACTGACCTAATTTGCCCGAAATGCTCTGCATAACAAGTAAGTTTATTCAGGTATACACAAATACAGTTACAAAGATTATCATACATAGCAGCATAGGTGTAGAGAACCTAGGATAACCCAAGAAAATCCAAGTGACTTATTTCCATAGGGGCTTTCTATATCTCATTGATGTCAGCTAGGCCTATATACATTTTACATGTACTCGTAGAAATAAAGATTATTATTATTATTATTATTATTATTACAGAAACATTTCTCGAAAAATTATAAGTATCTTGAGATTTATTTTGAACTCCTTGATGAAATAAAAATAATGTTCATTGTACATAACGCAAACATTTAAATGAAGGCCGTCCACTGGAACCAGCAGCTGGAATTAGTGTCTGCTGCATTAAATAAACTAGACATGACTGCACACTGGGTGAATGAGTGCATGTGAATGTGTTGTTAAGTAGGTGATGTTTTGCTAAGCAGCATCTACCTACCTAACAACACAGGAGTCACATGATCACATTGTCTACCCGTCCTCATCCCAACATGACATTCTTCAGGTCACTGTGTGTCACGCCTCACTCTATATATACACGCCTCACTCTATATATACTCTCTTTTAACCTCTATATGTTAGAAGTGATCAAGGTCCCAGGACCGAAACGTCTCTAGTAAATATGTCCTAGTGTTTACTTACGTGTCTTTCTAACCCAATTTGTTGATATCCATTACCAAGGTTTATACCAGTCTAAAACATGTCTCGGTAAACTATGCAGAAAAATGTCACTAAACTGGTATAAGGCGTTGTTAGTGTTGGTGGAGGTCACTCGGGGTCACACACCATCCCACAATCTAAACTCACAAAATTTGGTGGCCCCAGACCAGCCTTCAAGTGGTCTCTTGACTCTCTTAACTGACAACTAGAAATACTCCGTCACAATGTCATTTTTATCTGATAAATCTAATATTTATTAAAATAATTAACGTGCCTGGGGAATGAGAGGAAACCAAGTGTGATCCGAGGAAGGGGAGGGTCCTAGAGTCAAAAGCCCTTTACCAGCATCAAGAAACTCCCATTAAAGAGATGTAGAGAAAACATTATTAAAAAAGAAATAGGACAACTAACCTAGACTTTCCTTTGAATTTATGCAAAAATAAAGACCACATCAAGTGATAAGTGGTCTTTAATGTGAGTAGAATTTGTTAATCATCGTCACCTATTTTTATGTATGTGATAAATGGTTTTGAAAACCGAAAAGTTGAAGATTGAGACACTTTAGCAACACTTGGGAATCTTTATTGAAGAAACGTTTCGCCACACAGTGGCTTCATCAGTCCAATACAAAGTAGAAAGTTGTAAGGAGAGGAGGAGTTTGAGGTACTGAGGGAGTAATTACCTCAAACTCCTCCTCTCCTTACACCTCTCTGCTTTGTATTGGACTGATGAAGCCACTGTGTGGCGAAACGTTTCCTCAATAAAGATTCCCATATGTTGCATAAGTTTCTCCATCAAATTTTATGTAAAACATAAATGCTCGTGAATTAATTTTTAATATCTCTGTTTATCACTTTTTACCATAATACTGATTAATAAATTAATTAATTCACTTATTATGTTTGTTGAAAAATGACCAAGTTAGTCCAGTAAAGAGGCAAGTACACAGAACAACCTCCCGTCCCTCATTGATCATTAAAGAACACACACACACACACACACACACACACACACACACACACACACACAGTGTTGGCCTGACGACACTGGAGGACAGGAGGGTTAGGGGAGACATGATAACGACATACACAATACTACGTGGAATAGATAAGGTGGACAGAGACAGGATGTTCCAGAGAGGGGACCCAGAAACAAGGGGTCACAATTGGATGTTGAAGACTCAGACGAGTCAAAGGGATGTTAGGAAGTATTTCTTCAGTCACAGAGTTGTCAGGAAGTGGAATAGTCTAGCAAGTGTAGTGGAGGCAGGAACCATACGTAGCTTTAAGACGAGGTATGATAAGCTCATGGAGCAGGGAGAGAGAGGACCTAGTAGCGGTCAGTAAAGAGGCGGGGCCAGGAGCTATGACTCGATCCCTGCAACCACAACTAGGTGAGTACACACACATACAAAAATATGAGTGACAGGTAATCTCCCTTCAATTTTCCGCCTTCTATCTCGTGATTCTTGTTTGAGTGACTTCAGAACTCTGGTGACGGTCACTATGACGGTCACTCCACCCTGCGGCCACCTCTTCCAGGCGACCAATCTGTTCCCAGAAACCAAGTTATTCCTAGCAACTAATTTGTTCCAATCAACCAATATATTACCATCATCAATTATGTTCCCATCAACCACTGTGTTCCCATCAATCACTGTGTTACCATCAACCACTGTGTTCCCATTAACCACTGTGTTTCCATCAACCACTGTTCCTATCACCCACTGTGTTCCCATCAATCACTGTGTTACCATCAACCACTGTTACCATCAATCACTGTGTTACCATCAACCACTGTGTTTCCATCAACCTATCACCCACTGTGTTCCCATCAATCACTGTGTTACCATCAACCACTGTTACCATCAATCACTGTGTTACCATCAACCACTGTTACCATCAATCACTGTGTTACCATCAACCACTGTGTTTCCATCAACCACTGTTCCTATCACCCACTGTGTTCCCATTAATCACTGTGTTACCATCAACCACTGTGTTACCATCAACCACTATGTTCCCATCAACCACTGTGTTACCATCAACCACTGTTACCATCAACCACTGTGTTACCATCAACCACTGTTCCCATCAACCACTATGTTACCATCAACCACATATGTTACTGTGGATGACTGTTGTTTCTCAGGTGGTCACGTCGTCTCAGCTGCACTTACAAACTTTCCTAGCGGGTGGGTGATGTATTTAACATAACGGGGAATATGACCCACTCCTGCATTAAACACTTTGGGTGCAATTAACAATTAACTTAACCTATCTTTTACGAGTCAAACATTTAATTTAACCATTAAAACTGAAGGAAAACACTCTTCCTAAAATAAACCTAACTTAATCTTTGTAAAAAATCAATCTAATCCGTTAGAAATCAGCCTAATCAAAAACAATCTTTTTTATTAAAGGTAAAAGGACACAATAGCAATTAATGAGACGTGACTACGTTTCGCTCCCCAGTAGCCATCACAATAATTCAAGGACACAGAGGAAATATAACATGTTACTGATTAGATGAGTTATCCCCCTCTAGCAGAATGTCTCCTCTAATATCCAAGACTAAACATGGGTAGGTTGGTAGACAGCAACCACCCAGGAAGGTACTGCCGTCCTGTGGTATTAGGTTGGTAGACAGCAACCACCCAGGGAGGTACTGCCGTCCTGTGGTATTAGGTTGTTAGACAGAATCCACCCAAGTAAGTGTGACATGGAAAGATTGTTTTACACTACACAGGCATGCACACGCGTATATATACACACCCATCTGGGGTTTTCTTCTTTTTTCTTAATAGTTCTTGTTCTTTATTTCCTCTATTTTTCATGGAGAAATTAAAAAGAATCTTTCCTCCGTAAGCCATGAGTATCGTAGGAGGCGACTAAAATGCCAGACGCAATGGGTTAGTAACCCCTTCTGTATAAACTACTAAATAAGAGAAGAAAAACTTTATAAAACTGGGATGTTTGAATGTGCGGTTATGTAGTGCAGATGATAAGAAAGAAATGATTGCTAATGTTATGAATGAAAAGAAGTTGGATGTCCTGTCTCTAAGCGAAACAAAGCTGAAGGGATGTAGGGGAGTTTCAGTGGGGAGAAATAAATGGGATTAAGTCAGGAGTATCTGAGAGCTAAGGAAGGGGTAGCAATAATGTTGAAGGATCAGTTATGGAAGGATAAGAGGGAATATAAATGTATAAATTCAAGAATTATGTGGATTAAAATATGGGCCGGATGCGAAAAGTGGGTCATAATAAGTGTGTATGCACCTGGGTAAGAGACGAGTGGAGAGAGAGAAGAGATAGATAGATAGAGAGAGAGAGAGAGAGAGAGAGAGAGAGAGAGAGAGAGAGAGAGAGAGAGAGAGATTTGGAGATGTTAAGAAAGTGTGTAGGAACTTTTGAACCAGGTGAGAGTAATTGTAGTAGGGGAACTAAATGCTAAACTAGGAGAAACGTTTAGAGGGTGTTATAGGTAAGTTTGGGGTGCAAGGTGTAAATGATAATGGAGGTCTTTGATTGAACTTTGTACAGAAAGGGGTTTGGTTATATGTAATACATATTTTAAGAAAAAAAAAGGATAAATAAGTATACATGATATAGGGCATAATGACAGTAGTTTGTTGGACTATGTATTGGTAGATAAAATACTGTTGGACAGACTTCAGGATGTACATGTTTACAGAGGGGCCACAGATATATCAGATCACTTTTTAGTTGTAGCTACAGTGAGAGCAAAAGGTAGATGAGATACAATAAAATGAAAGCAGCAAGTAAGAGAGAGGTGAAGGTTTATAAACTAAAGGAGGCAGTTAGGATAAGATATAAACAACTATTGGAGGACAGATGGGCTAGTGAGAGTATAGGCAATGAGGTTGAAGATGTATGAGGCCTGGTCACAGACCGGGCCGCGGGGGCGTTGACCCCCGGAACTCTCTCCAGGTAAACTCCAAGTAGGTTTAAGAATGTAGTGTTAGAGTGTTCAGCAGAGGTGTGTGGTTACAGGAAAGTGGGTGCGGGAGGGAAGATGAGCGATTGGTGGAATGATGAGGTAAGAGAGAGTTAGCATATGAGAGGTTTTTACAAGCTAGAAGTGATGCAAGGAGGGAGGAGTATATGGAGAGAAAAAGAGAGGTTACGAGAGTGGTGAAGCAATGTAAAAAGAGAACAAATGAGAGAGTGGGTGAGATGTTATCAACAGATTTTGTTGAAAATAAAAAGTTTTGGAGTGAGATTAATAAGTTGAGAAAGCCTAGGGAACAAATGGATTTAATAGTTAAAAATAGGAGAGGAGAGTTATTAAATGCAGAGTTAGAGGTATTGGGAAGATGGAGGGAATATTTTTTTGAAGAATTCCTAAATGTTGATGAAGATAGGGAAGTTGTGATTTCGTGTATAGGGCAAGGAGGAATAACATCCTGAAGGAGTGAGGAAGAGCCAGTTGTGAGTGTGGGGGAAGTGCGTGAGACAATGGGTAGAATGAAAGGGGGTAAAGCAGCTGGGATTGATGGGATAAAGATAGAAATGTTAAAAGCAGGTGGGTGTATAGTTTTGGAGTGGTTAGTGTTTTTATTTGATAAATGTATGCAAGACGGTAAGGCACCTTGGGATTGGCAGAGAGCATGCATAGTTCCTTTGTATAAAGGCAAAGGGGACAAAACTGTAAAAATTATAGGAGAATAAGTCTGTTGAGAATACCTGGTAAAGAATTAAGAATAAGACGAAGAGAAGGATAGCAGATGAACAAGAAGACTTTAGGAAGGGTAGGGGGTTGTGTAGACCAAGTGTTTACAGTGGAACATATAGGTGAATAGTATTTAGATAAGGGTAAAGAGGGTTTTATGGCATTTATGGATTTGGAAAAAGCATATGACAGGGTGGATAGAGGGGCAATGTGGCATATATTGCAAATGTATGGAATAGGAGGTAGGTTACTGAAAGCAGTGAAGAGTTTTAACGGGGATAGTGAGGCTCAGGTTAGAGTATGTAGGAGAGAGGGAGATTATTTCCCAGTAAAAGTAGGGCTTAGACAGGGATGTGTGATGTCATCATGGTAGTTCAATATATTTATAGATGGGGTTGTAAGAGAAGTGAATGGTCGGGGGTTGGCAAAAAGTTTGGGATTAAAAGATAAAGAATCTAACACAAAGTGGGAGTTGTCACAGTTGCTCTTTGCTGATGACACTGTGCTTTTGGGAGATTCTGAAGAGAAGTTGCAGAGGTTGGTGGATGAGATTGGTAGGGTATGTAAATGAAGAAAATTGAAAGTGAATATTGGAAAGAGTAAGGTAATGAGGATAACAAAAAAATTTGGTAACAAAAGACGGTTGGAGGGAGAGAGTATGGAGGAGGTGAATGTATTCAGACATTTGGGAGTGGACATGTCAGCAGATGGGTCTATGAAGGATGAGGTGAATCATAGAATTGACGAGGGGAAAAAGGTGAGTGGTGCACTGAGGAGTCTGTGGAGACAAAGAACTTGGTCCATGGAAGTAAAGAGGAAAATGTATGAGAATATAGTTATACCAACGCTCTTATATGTGTATGAAACATGGATGGTGAATGTTGCAACAAGGAGAAGGCTGGAGGCAGTGGAGATGTCATGTCTGAGGCCAATGTGTGGTGTGAATATAATGCAGAGAATGCGTAGTTTGGAAATTAGGAGGAAGTGCCGGATTACCAAAAGTATTATAAAGAGGGCTGAGGAGGCGTTGTTGAGGTGGTTTGAACATGTAGAGAGGATGGAACGAAATAGAATGACTTGGAGAGCGTATAAATCTGTAGTGGAGGTAAGGTGGGGTAGGGGTCGGCCTAGGAAAGGTTTGAAGGAGGGGGTAAAGGAGATTTTGAGGCTTGGACTTCCAGCAAGCATGCGTGAGCGTGTTACTTCCCGTTCTACAAAATCACCCACCACAAAGGCTATTAATCTTCTATGTAGGACCTTAATCTTCCTCTGCCGTCCGAGGATTTAACTCCATTGAACTCTTCCAAGAACAGTCTGTACAGATGAAGATATGGGATGGGCAAGGACTCGCACATTAGCACCATCTTAGAGAACTTACACTTCAGAAACGGACTGCTTCATCAACATCATCATCTCCAGCCGTCACATGGTAAGACACGTGGGCGGCGTTCTCGTAATCACTCACAAACTTTGTTTTTGACTTCTAAAACCCACAGAGAAGGTTCAGTGAAATTCAACCGACAATCTAGTTCACACCTGAACAGGAGATCAATAAGAAGTTACTGTTTCTTGACGTCCTCATCCACAAAGTAGATAAAAAAAATCAAAATTTACAAGAAGCTCACACCTCTACATAAGTCAAGTTACTAAGACTAATGAGGAATGATGCTACATCCACCAAACCTTCATCCAGCTGCACCGTCTTTCCTTCTTCGTCAAAGACTGCAAGAAAAGGGCCATTCACATCAATACTCATGTACTAACGCCACTTTCAACAAAGTTCAAAGAAAGTTTATCCTTGCAAAGAGCTAAGTTGCCCCAACATCTTCAAAGCAACAAGACAAAGTTAGAGTCAGAGTAGCAACCAATGTATAATAACCATGGAAGGCCTCACCAGAACTCCACCAACCACTTGAAATAAAACACCAGCTAATGACTAAGGAACCAGACATTCAAACACGGAAATGCCCTTCAGCGAGACACAGCTGCACGAGACACAGCTGCACGAGACACAGCTGCACGAGAAATAGCTGCACGAGACAGCTGCACGAGACACAGCTGCACAGAACAATATCAGTTTCGTCATCTCAGAAGTACTGAATACAAATATGAAGCGCATCTGTCTCGCGCTCAGAAGACAAAGGTTCGAGCCTCCACAACGTCTGCGACGAATAACCCACATGAGTTTATCGCTTTACATGAATTAATAAAAAATAATAACACGAATCCTTTCACCGTCACTTATAAACAAGAAATCACTTCTATTACTACTAGTACTAGCATAGGCTATTACTACTAGTACTAGCATAGGCTATTACTACTAGTACTAGCATGGGCTATTACTACTAGTACTAGCATGGGCTATTACTACTAGTACTAGCATGGGCTATTACTACTAGTACTAGCATGGGCTATTACTACTAGTACTAGCATGGGCTATTACTACTAGTACTAGCATGGGCTATTACTACTAGTACTAGCATGGGCTATTAGACCTGCAGAGCTTCTCCTCTTGCTTCTTACACTTCAACATGTTCCCTTTATATTGCCTGTGTAAAGCACTCTTCGTATTGGCTTAAAAACAGCTCCTGGAGAGCGAAACATAGCTGTAATAAATGTTGCTCTTGTGTCCTTTCAACTAACACATTGTCAGTAATTTTACTAATATTTATAAGATTGATATTTTAACCACAATAACAAATGAGTTGGCTGCTAGGCATAATTTCCTGATCAATCAAATCACAGAACGGAAGGGGTATGAACCCATGGCAAGTGAATCCTAAAGCTCACAGGCCAGTGTGTTAACTACTCGGCCAACTGGATCTAACAATCTTCATTCAACTGGGTATATTTCTATATACCATAGGGAGGGTCTGTGATTTGTTTTCATTCGTATTTTTACGATTTCGCGAGTCATTTCCTGATATTCGGAGCAGCTGGCCGCTATAAAACTATCCCACGTCAAACATTCATAAAACTCCCCACTGCATATATCAGAGGCCAACGTCATACACTGCATGAGAACCAGTGTATTTATATACTGAGATATACACATATTGGTGAATATACTGTACACTATTTTTCAGGGTATATGCACGTCATGGAGTATAAACACAGCACACTGCTTCTCACAGTGTATACATACGCCTCTCAGTGTATTTTCACTGTTTCTCTGTGTATATACACACTCTGCTTCTCTTTGTCTATACACATCAAGAGAAATGCAAAGCACACATAACATATACAAATTAAACATGCACGAAAATCAGTTACTTAATTTGCAATAACTACGGACCACACGTACGGCAACGCTATACACACCAACACACAAACAATGCTTCAGATTAAAAAAAAAAAAAATGGTGGGTTGAAACTAACCCAAATGTGTAAACACAAACCCGTGTCCGTGTGAAGCACCAGTGTTGTGATGGTCAGCTTTAAGTGTTCACTCCCTCCGTCTGTCCTCCTCCCTTCCGTCTGTCCTTCCCCCCTCCGTCCGTCCTTCACCCTCCGTCCGTCCTCCTCCCTTCCGTCTGTCCTTCCCCCCTCCGTCCGTCCTTTCCTCCGTCCCGTCGCCTTCCCCTCCGTCCACGTCCTCCTCCCCTTCCGTCTGTCCTTCCCCCTCCGTCCGTCCTTCACCCTCCGTCCGTCCTCCTCCCTTCCGTCTGTCCTTCCCCCCTCTGTCCGTCCTTTCCCCTCCGTCCGTCCTCCTCCCTTCCGTCTGTCCTTCCCCCTCGTCCGTCCTTCACCCTCCGTCCGTCCTCCTCCCTTCCGTCTGTCCTTCCCCTCTCTGTCGTCCTTTCCCTCCGCCGTCCCCCCTCCCCCTTCGTCCTTCTCTCCTCCTTCCCCGTCCCTCCGTCCCTCCTTTCCTTCCGTCCCTTCCCCCTTTCCGTCCTTCTCGTCCGTCCCCCCCTCCGCTCTCACCCTCCGTCCGTCCTCCTCCTCCCTTCCGTCCGTTCTTCACCCTCCGTCCGTCCTTCCCCTCCGTCCGCCCTTTTTTCCCGTATGTCCTCTCTACCCCCTCCGCCCGTCCTTCACCCTCCGCCCGTCCTTCACCCTCCGTCCGTCCGTCCGTCCTTCACCCTCCGTCCGTCCTCCTCTCCCCCGTCCGTCCTCCTCCACCCCCGTCCGTCCTTCACCCTCCGTCTGTCCTTGACCCTCCGTCCGTCCTTGACCCTCTGTCCGTCCTTGACCCTCCGTCCGTCCTTCACACTCCGTCCGTCCTTCACACTCCGTCCGTCCTTCACCCTCCGCCCGTCCTCCTCCCCCCCGTCCGTCCTTGACCCTCTGTCCGTCCTTGACCCTCTGTCCGTCCTTCACCCTCCGTCCGTCCTTCACCCTCCGTCCGTCCTTCACCCTCCGTCCGTCCTCCACCCTGTGGGTCCTCCTCGTCACGGGTGTTAATATACTACTCATTTGTCACATGATAATTAGCCGGAAGTTAATTACCGATAGCTTGTTTTAACTGTCAGTTGAGATTATCACAATTTTGCTAATGCTTTGCTGTTAAGTTAATTGTTATTTATATTTGGTTATCAACATTAATTGTATTATTATTATTATTGTATTATTATAACAGTAATAATTACAATTATTATTATTACAAGTAACAACAACGATAATAATAATAATAATAATAATAATAATAATAATAATAATAATAATAATAGTAGTATTAATTATATTAATATAATTAACAACGATAATAATAATTATTATTACAGGTTTACAGAATATGTACTCTTGCGCACACTATTTTTTGAATCAGAGGAAAGCACTAAACCTACAGGGAGTGCATAGCACCTGGAGAATGGGAACACATCTATACAGACGTATAAGCGGAGGAGATATGATCACGACATACAAGATACTCCCGGTAAGTGAAGGACAGACACTGGTGCAGGATACGCTATTAATGGGACAACGTTTCTCTCTTTGGAGAGCTTTATAATGTCATTATTGCCGTAATTCCCCTATACATCAAGAAATGCTCTACACAGTGCGAAACGTTGTGATAAAGCTCTACACAGTACGAAACGTTGTGATAAAGCTCTACACAGTACGAAACGTTGTGATAAAGCTCTACACAGTAAGACACGTTGTGATAAAGCTCTACACAGTGCGAAACGTTGTGATAAAGCTCTACACAGTACGAAACGTTGTGATAAAGCTCTACACAGTACGAAACGTTGTGATAAAGCTCTCACAGTACGAAACGTTGTGATAAAGCTCTACACAGTACGAAACGTTGTGATAAAGCTCTACACAGTGCGAAACGTTGTGATAAAGATGTACACAGTGCGAAACGTTGTGATAAGCTCTACACAGTACGAAACGTTGTGATAAGCTCTACACAGTGCGAAACGTTGTGATAAAGCTCTACACAGTACGAAACGTTGTGATAAGCTCTACACAGTGCGAAACGTTGTGATAAAGTCATACACAGTAGAAACGTTGTGATAAAGCTCTCACAGTACGAAACGTGATAAAGCTCACACAGTACGAAACGTTGTGATAAAGCTCTCACAGTACGAAACGTTGTGATAAAGCTCTACCAGTACGAAAGTTGTGATAAACTCTCACAGTAGAAACGTTGTGATAAAGCTCTACACAGTAAGAAACGTTGTGATAAAGCTCTACACAGTACGAAACGTTGTGATAAAGCTCTACACAGTACGAAACGTTGTGATAAAGCTCTACACAGTACGAAACGTTGTGATAAAGCTCTACACAGTACGAAACGTTGTGATAAAGCTCTACACAGTGCGAAACGTTTGAGTAAAGCTCTACCAGTACGAAACGTGTGATAAAGCTCTACACAGTAGAAACGTTGTGAAAAGCTCTCACAGTACGAAACGTTGTGATAAAGCTCTACACAGTGCGAAACGTTTGTAAAGCTCTACACGTCGAAACGTTGTGATAAAGTGACACAGTACGAAACGTTGTGATAAGCTCTCACAGTACGAAACGTTGTGATAAAGCTCTACACAGTGCGAAACGTTTGATAAAGCTCTACACAGTGGAAACGTTGTGATAAAGTCTACACAGTAAGAAACGTGATAAAGCTCGTACACAGTGCGAAACGTTGTGATAAAGCTCTACACAGTAAGAAACGTTGTGATAAAGCTCTACACAGTGGAAACGTTGTGATAAAGCTCTACACAGTACGAAACGTTGTGATAAAGCTCTACACAGTACGAAACGGTGATAAAGTCTAACACAGTACGAAACGTTGTGATAAAGCTCTACCAGTACGAAACGTTTGGTAAGCTCACCAGTACAGAAACGTTGATAAAGCTCTACACAGTAGAAACGTTGTGATAAACTCTACACAGTACGAAACGTGTGATAAAGTCTACACAGTAGAAAGTGGAAAAGCCTCAGTACAAGGTGAAAGCTCCGTAGAAGTGGAAACCCCAGTACAAGGTGATACTAACAACGAAACCAGAAGCCTACACAGTAAAGTGGAACTAAGCCTACACAGTACAGGTGAACACCGTAAAGTGGAACACCCAGTACAAGTGAACACAGTAGAAGTGGAACAACCCAGTACAAGGTGGAACACCCGTAAGAGTGGAACAACCCAGTACAAGTGGAACCACCCGTAAAGTGGAACAACCCAGTACAAGGTGGAACACCCAGTAAGAAGTGGAACAACCCAGTACAAGGTGGAACCACCCAGTAAGGAAACGTACAGTGGAACCAAGTACCCAGTACAAGGTGGAACCACCCAGTAAGAAGTGGAACAACCAGTACAAGGTGGAACCACCCGGTAAAAGTGGAACACCAGTACAAGGTGGAACCACCCGTAAGAAGTGGAAACCCAGTACAGGTGGAACCCAAGAGTGGAACACCCAGTACAAGTGGAACACCCAGTAAAGTGGAACACCCAGTACAAGGTGGAACACCCAGTAAGAGTGGAACAACCCAGTACAAGGTGGAACCACCCAGTAGAAGTGGAACAACCCAGTACAAGGTGGAACCACCCGGTAAGAAGTGGAACAACCCAGTACAAGGTGGAACCACCCAGTAAGAAGTGGAACAACCCAGTACAAGGTGGAACCACCCAGTAAGAAGTGGAACAACCCAGTACAAGGTGGAACCACCCGGTAAGAAGTGGAACAACCCAGTACAAGGTGGAACCACCCGGTAAGAAGTGGAACAACCCAGTACAAGGTGGAACCACCCAGTAAGAAGTGGAACAACCCAGTACAAGGTGGAACCACCCAGTACAAGGTGGAACCACCCAGTAAGAAGTGGAACAACCCAGTACAAGGTGGAACCACCCAGTAAGAAGTGGAACAACCCAGTACAAGGTGGAACCACCCAGTAAGAAGTGGAACAACCCAGTACAAGGGTGGAACACCCAGTAAGAAGTGGAACACCCAGTACAAGGTGGAACCACCCAGTAGAAGTGGAACAACCCAGTACAAGGTGGAACACCCATAGTAACAAGAAGGTGGAACCACCCAGTAAGAAGTGGAACAACCCAGTACAAGGTGGAACCACCCAGTAAGAAGTGGAACAACCCAGTACAAGGTGGAACCACCCAATAAGAAGTGGAACAACTCAGTACAAGGTGGAACCACCCAGTAAGAAGTGGAACAACTCAGTACAAGGTGGAACGACCCAGTACGAGGTGGGACGACCCAGTACAAGGTGTAACCATCCAGTACAAGGTGGAACGACCCAGTACTAGGTGGAACGACCCAGTACGAGGTGGAACGACCCAGTACGAGGTGGTACGACCCAGTACGAGATGGAACGACCTAGTACGAGGTGGAACGACTCAGAACCAGGTGGAACTACCCAGTACGAGGTGGAACGACCCAGTACGAAGTTTAGTGACCCAATACAAGGTTGAATGACCCAATACAAGGTGGACCGTGGTACGGCCCAGTACGAGGCGGAACGACCAAGTACGAGTGGAACGACACAGTACGAGGTGGAACGACCCAGTACGAGGTGGAACGACACAATACGAAGTGGAACGACCCAGTACTAGGTGAAGCGACCCAATACAAGGTGGAAAACCCAGTACGAGGTGGAACGACCCAGTGCGAGGTGGAACGACCCAGTGAGAGGTAGAATGACCTAGAACCAGGTGGAACGACCCAGTACGAGATTAAACGACCCAGTATGAGGTGGGACGACCCAGTACGAGGTGGGACTACTCAATACCAGATTGAATCCAATACGAGGTGGAACGACTAAATACGAGGTGGAATGGCCCAGTACGAGGTGGAACGACCCAGTACGAGGTGGAACGACCCAATACGAGGTGGGACGACCCAGTACGAGGTGGGACGACCCAGTAGGGGGTGGGACGACCCAGTACCAGGTGGGTCATACCACCTGGTACTGGGTGGTGACAGTACTGTCAGTCAACTGGAGGTCAAGGCGAGTATGTTCATGATCTGCAAGCTATAGTAATTTTTACACACACACACACCTAGTAGCGGCCAGTGAAGAGGCAGGGCCAGGAACTGTGACTCGACCCCTGCAACCACAACTAGGTGAGTACAACTAGGTGAGTACACACACACACACACACACAATACCTTCAGATGGTTGGTCCCTCAGACGAGTTGGCTGACCTAGAAGGATAGAGTAAAGAAGTGAAGACCTCAAGAAGATAGAAGGACCACAAGTGAGTATTAACATACAAGATTCTTAGAGGACTTGATAAGACAGTGATGAGATGTGTTGAGAGGCAGATACCTGGGTCTACGAGGTTTACTTCTAAGTTGAGGATGTCAATCACCTCTAGGGACGTCAGGAAGCGTTGATAAATGGTTCACAGAACCGACAAGTTGGTAAATAAGACACTTGTGCAACACTGGCGTATCTTTATTATGGAAACGTTTCGCCACACAGTGGCTTTATCAGTGGCTTAAGCCACTTCTTCGCGCATATGCTGTATTATTTGCAAGATTGATGGACTGATTACATCGACTCCAAGCTGAGGGCCTGATTACCTCAAACTCCTTCTGATTTTCACCATTCTTGTTTGTATGGGACTGATGAAGCCACTGTGTGGCGAAACGTTTCATAAATAATCATACCCAAGTGTTGCAGATGTGACTAATTTACTAACGTCAGGTAAGGTTCTTTAAGAGCAGAGTGTTCAGGTAGTGAATACAACAATGGTATACAATACCGATGACTTGGTAAGTAAGACACATGTACAACAGTTAGGTAACTTTATTCCGAAAGGTTTCGCCTACACAGTAGGCTTCTTCAGTCGAGTACAGAGGAGGTAGCATAAGTACTAGAGATGTGAAGACGGTGTTATCAATCCATCACCTGAAGCCGTAGTTTTGAGGTGGTGAGTCCCTCAGCCTGGAGGAGAACATTGCTTCATACTCTTCTAAAGGCTGAGGGACTCACCACCTCAAAATTACGTCTTCATCTTTACATCTCTACTGCTTCTGTTACCTCTGTACTCGACTGAAGAAGCCTACTCAGTAGGTGAAACATTTCGGAATAAAGTTACCTAAGTGTTGCACATGAGTCTTACTTGGTCAGGAAGTGAAATGACTTTAGGTGGAAGGTGGAGGAGGCGAGCACCATACACAGTGTTGGGGATAAGTACGAGAGGCTCAGTGAAGCAGGAAGCAAAGGTACTGATTCAGACACTGTGAACCTCATGAATCTAAACAAAACATTATGAGTCGTCAATAAACAATTCAGAGATCAGACAAGAATAAGAAAATAAGAGAAGACTGAATATTCCTTGAATGTAAGAATTAACGAAGTAAAACAGAAAACTAATACACAGATTAGAATAATAATAATAATAATAATAATAATAATAATAATAATAATAATAATAATAATAATCTTTATTTATACAAGTACATGTACAAGGTAAACAGTCCTAGCTGACATCAATGACATACTATTATATAGAAAGCCGCTTGTTATGCACAGCAATTTGGACAAATTAGGTCACTTTTGTCCCATGATGCGACCCACACCAGTCGACTAACACCCAGGTACCTATCTATTGCTAGGTGAACAAGGACAGCAGGTGTCTTAGGAAAACACGTCCTAATGTTTCCACCCGTACCAGGGATAAAACACGGACCTAAAATAGTGGGTAAAGTGAGAAAACATGCATGCGTAGACATGACCAGTGAATCTCACAAACTTGCTTCCTGGAACTCATACTATTTCTGGTTTGCATAAAAAACTTTCTCTATTAATCTATAATTACACATGTTAATGTTTACTAACGAAGCTTAACTAATGAGAAGAATTCAGCCGATGAGGAAAATTAATGTTGATCTCATGGTCAAAGTAGTACAGTAGTGGAGTATATGTGAAAATCACAGAGTGAAATACACAGCTTGAGTGACAGATACAAAGATCAGGTCAGTCGACTCAATGTTAAGAGATAAACCCAAAAAACGAATATCGAAATCCACAAATTCAACCTGGTAAACATTAGAGGTGTGTTAAAGTATCGGTATCGTAAAAAAAAAAACTTTGGAATCGTCCCATCACTAGACTAAATACTATTAAATCCACATACATGAGCACACTTCCTTCAGAAACTCCCTCACTACCTTACATAACAAAGTAGAACACCCAGCCAGTACCAGAAACCACAACAAAGAGGAACAAAACCAGAGTATTGTACACTAATTATCACTAATAAACCAATGACAGCAGGAAAGAAGACCAGAGGAAGTACTAAACTTCATATTACTAACAAATACAAGACCAACAGTAATGAAAGCCAACACAATGTTCTTAGAGAGGCAACACACCTAAGAGGCAACACACCTAAGAGGCAACACACCTCATGGGGAAAACAACAGCAAAGGGCCACAATGACCACAAAAATAATAAATTTTGAAGAGTGGAATATTCCTAACTGAAAATAATTTAAAAGGAAGAATCAAGCTAAGGAACTAACTTCCATGCCAGAGTAGCAAAAATATTTTACCCCTCAATGAAGAATATCGTAATATAACAAAGTTCACATAAACCACGAGGCCTCAGTGGCAATGGGGATGCTAGAAACTCTAAGAGCATCCATCTTTGCTTTGTTCTGGGGAAAGTATGTGACTGTAGACAAACACTCATGCTAAACAGCTTAAAGCTACTCATTGCAGATATTGTTTATGTCAGGATGCTATATGCTTACCCTTCCTGAGATCAAATCTGATTGATTCCCATTCCCCAGGAGCTGCATGATCCCTAAAAATTTAGCACTCTCCCGTGAATGTAATAATAATGAAAATAAAAACATGGAAGGTCAGCAAACCTAGGAACCACCTTCAGGGATATGAACAAAAGATCCTGCGGGACCTTGCAGAGTGAACAGCGCCAGCATGGTGCTCACAGCTGATCAAACATTGCAACCAGATTAATTCAAGAGCTGAGAGGACTGAACTACGTGAAGAAACTAATGGAACGTAATCTTACAACATTAGAAGAAAGGACAAGACAGAATCATTATGTCTTAGAAGATATTCAAAGGAACTGGCAAGGTGGATAATTACAAAGCTTTATTGAAATGTAAACAACAGAACAGGACATTAATTACTTTTATTTTATCTTAGGTACATAAAGTTGAAAGGGGCGGAAGAGGAAATGGAGGGGAATTTATATAGAGTCTCATGTAGATGAATGGTTCAAAGAACCGAGAAGTTGATGAATTAGACACATGTACAACACTTGGGTATCGCCACTGTGTGGCGAAATGTTTCCTCAATAAAGATATTCAAGAGTTGCACATGTGTCTAATTTATCACAGTCTCATGTATAGATATGAAAGGAACCACTTGGCAAGCAGCCACTGATATGGATGAGGGAAGTTTTACCAGCAAGGACACACACCTTGATATGCGGGAGCATACACACTGAAACATGAGGTGTCCTATGCATGTGCGTGTGCATTCATACATGCAGGCAACTATAAATGCTTATCTGCCTGTATTTCTTCATGACTATTTCTTCATGTGACTAACACTACTAGGATGGCAGGTCTTGTGTTCACTTCTCAGCGTGAGGATCTGTTGTTTCTTGATTTACTTGTTGGTGATACTAGTGGTCATCGCCCCTGCGGCCAGGTCCCAGACCAGGGTTCATAGCTGATGGCCTGATTAGTCAGGCTGTTGATGCTGGCAACATGAAGCCTAAAGAAGTCACCACAGCGCTGCTGATCGAACACTGACTCCAGGAACGTATAAGAGTTTGCTTTTGAGTTTTCTACACAGCTTGAAGACACCAGCCCCATCCTTCTCTTCTTGAAGACACCAGCCCCATCCTTCTCTTCTTGAAGACACCAGCCCCATCCTTCTCTTCTTGAAGACACCAGCCCCATCCTTCTCTTCTTGAAGACACCAGCCCCAACCTTCTCTTCTTGAAGACACCAGTTGCAACTTTCTCTTCTTGAAGTCAAAAGCCCCATCATCCTCTTCTTGAAGACACCAGCCCCATCCCCCTCTTCTTGAAGACACCAGCCCCATCCCCCTCTTCTTGAAAGACACCAGCCCCATCCCCCTCTTCTTGAAGACACCAGCCCCCAACCTTCCCTTCTTGAAGACACCAGCCCCCAACCTTCCCTTCTTGAAGACACCAGTCCCATCCCCTCTTCTTGAAGACACCAGCCCCCAACCTTCCCTTCTTGAAGACACCAGTCCCATCCCCCTCTTCTTGAAGGCACCAGCCCCATCCCCCTCTTCTTGAAGACACCAGCCCCCAACCTTCCCTTCTTGAAGACACCAGCTGCAGCATTCTCTTCTTGAAGGCAACTAGCTCCTATGTTCCCATGTCAGCCAAAACATGGCAGGTTGTTAGATAATTTCCCTAAGGGCTCCGACATTGTGTGACAGAAAAACATAAACATCGAGGTTAAGGCTCGACCGATACTGATCTTGTGTCGTCATGGCCCCCAAGACACCTGGCAAGTGTCTGCGTAGACAAGTTTGTATTGGAGGGAGGGAGGGAGCGAGTAAGGAAGAGATATAGGGAGGAAATAAGAGACTAAGGAAGGAAGACACGAAAATAAGAGAGATGAGGAAGGGACAGAATGAGAAATGAATTAATGGAGGGAGGGATGGCGAAGGGACGGGAAATGAAGGGAGACTAAGAGATGGGAAACTGTCGGAGGGAGAAAGGGAGAAACACACAAACAGGAAACAAACATACACTAACAATAGCAACATACACACTAATACTAGCAGCAAACATACACTACCACTAGCAACAAACATACACTAACACTATCAACAAACATACACTAACAATAGCAACATACACACTAATACTAGCAGCAAACATACACTACCACTAGCAACAAACATACACTAACACAAGCAACAAACATACACTACCACTAGCAACAAACATACACTAACACTATCAACAAACATACACTAACACTAGCAACAAACAAACACTAATACTAGCAACAAACATACACTACCACTAGCAACAAACATACACTAACACTAGCAACAAACATACCACTAGCAACATACACTACCACTAGCAACATACATTAACACTAACAACAAACATACTAACACTAGCAACATACACTAGCAACAAACATTCACTAGCAACAAACATACACTAGCAACAAACATACACTAGCAACAGACATACACTAGCAACAAACATACACTAGCAACAAACATTCACTAGCAACAAACATACACTAGCAACAAACATACACTAGCAACAGACATACACTAGCAACAAACATACATTAACACTAGCAACAAACATACTGTACACTAACACTAGCAACAAACATACACTAGCAACAAACATACACTAGCAACAAACATACACTAGCAACACACATACACTAGCAACAAACATACTGTACATTAACACTAGCAACAAACATACACTAGCAACAAACATACATTAACACTAGCAACAAACATACTGTACACTAACACTAGCAACAAACATACACTAGCAAAAAACATACACTAGCAACAAACATACACTAGCAACAAACATACACTAGCAACAAACATACACTAACACGAGCAACAAACATACCTTAACTAGCAACAAACATTCACTAACACTAGCAACAAACATTCACTAACACTAGCAACAAACATTCACTAACACTAGCAACAAACATTCACTAACACTAGCAACAAACATACACTAACACAAACAACAAACATACATTAACACAAGCAACAAACATACACTAACACTAGCAACAAACATACATTAACACAAGCAACAAACATACATTAACACAAGCAACAAACCTACACTAACACTAGCAACAAACATTCACTAACACTAGAAACAAACATTCACTAACACTAGCAACAAACATTCACTAACACTATCACTAACACTAGCAAAAAACATTCACTAACACTATCACTAACACTAGCAACACACATTCACTAACACTATCACTAACACTAGCAAAAAACATTCACTAACACTATCACTAACACTAGCAACAAACATTCACTAACACTAGCAACAAACATTCACTAACACTAGCAACAAACATACACTAACACAAGCAACAAACATACACTAACACAAGCAACAAACATACATTAACACAAGCAACAAACATACACTAACACTAGCAACAAACATACACTAACACTAGCAACAAACATTCACTAACACTAGCAACAAACATTCACTAACACTAGCAACAAACATACACTAACACAAGCAACAAACATACACTAACACAAGCAACAAACATACATTAACACAAGCAACAAACATACACTAACACTAGCAACATACACTAACACAAGCAACAAACATACACTAACACTAGCAACAAACATTCACTAACACTAGCAACAAACATTCACTAACACTAGTGTGGAAAAAGTCATGTACAGTTCAGAACATTTATTAGAGGAAATGTTTCGCCACTAGTGTCTTCTTCAGTTCACTAACACTAGTGTTTTTTTTAACACACCGGCCGTCTCCCACTGAGGGATGGTGACCCACTGAGGGATGGTGACCCACAGAGTGATGGTGACCCCAAAAAAGAAATACATTCACAATCACTCATTCACTCTTGCCAGAAGCATGACGACATCACAGGACTGATGATCCTCTGAACTGCAACATTCTCAGTCCTCCTTCAGAGTGCAGGCACTGTACGTCCCACCTGAAGGACTGCAACAACCCCACCCCTCCTTCAGAGTGCAGGCACTGTACGTCCCACCTGAAGGACTGCAACAACCCCACCCCTCCTTCAGAGTGCAGGCACTGTACGTCCCACCTGAAGGACTGCAGCAACCCCACCCCTCCTTCAGAGTGCAGGCACTGCACTTCCCACCTGAAGGACTGCAACAACCCCACCCCTCCTTCAGAGTGCAGGCACTGTACGTCCCACCTGAAGGACTGCAACAACCCCACCCCTCCTTCAGAGTGCAGGCACTGTACGTCCCACCTGAAGGACTGCAGCAACCCCACCCCTCCTTCAGAGTGCAGGCACTGCACTTCCCACCTGAAGGACTGCAACAACCCCACCCCTCCTTCAGAGTGCAGGCACTGTACGTCCCACCTGAAGGACTGCAACAACCCACCCCTCCTTCAGAGTGCAGGCACTGTACTTCCCACCTGAAGGACTGCAACAACCCCACCCTCCTTCAGAGTGCAGGCACTGCACTTCCCACCTGAAGGACTGCAACAACCCACCCCTCCTTCAGAGTGCAGGCACTGTACTTCCCACCTGAAGGACTGCAACAACCCCACCCTCCTTCAGAGTGCAGGCACTGTACGTCCCACCTGAAGGACTGCAGCAACCCCACCCTCCTTCAGAGTGCAGGCACTGTACGTCCCACCTGAAGGACTGCAACAACCCCACCCCTCCTTCAGAGTGCAGGCACTGCACTTCCCACCTGAAGGACTGCAACAACCCCACCCCTCCTTCAGAGTGCAGGCACTGTACGTCCCACCTGAAGGACTGCAGCAACCCCACCCTCCTTCAGAGTGCAGGCACTGCACCCACCTGAAGGACTGCAACAACCCACCCTCCTTCAGAGTGCAGGCACTGTACGTCCCACCTGAAGGACTGCAACAACCCACCCTCCTTCAGAGTGCAGGCACTGCACTTCCCACCTGAAGGACTGCAACAACCCCACCCCTCCTTCAGAGTGCAGGCACTGTACGTCCCACCTGAAGGACTGCAACAACCCCACCCCTCCTTCAGAGTGCAGGCACTGCACTTCCCACCTGAAGGACTGCAACAACCCCACCCCTCCTTCAGAGTGCAGGCACTGTACGTCCCACCTGAAGGACTGCAACAACCCCACCCTCCTTCAGAGTGCAGGCACTGTACGTCCCACCTGAAGGACTGCAACAACCCCACCCCTCCTTCAGAGTGCAGGTACTGTACGTCCCACCTGAAGGACTGCAACAACCCCACCCCTCCTTCAGAGTGCAGGCACTGCACTTCCCACCTGAAGGACTGCAACAACCCCACCCCTCCTTCAGAGTGCAGGCCCTGTACTTCCCACCTGAAGGACTGCAACAACCCCACCCCTCCTTCAGAGTGCAGGCACTGTACGTCCCACCTGAAGGACTGCAACAACCCCACCCCTCCTTCAGAGTGCAGGCACTGTACTTCCCACCTGAAGGACTGCAACAACCCACCCTCCTTCAGAGTGCAGGCACTGTACTTCCCACCTGAAGGACTGCAACAACCCCACCCCTCCTTCAGAGTGCAGGCACTGTATGTCCCACCTGAAGGACTGCAACAACCCCACCCCTCCTTCAGAGTGCAGGCACTGTACTTCCCACCTGAAGGACTGCAACAACCCCACCCCTCCTTCAGAGAGAAGGCACTGTACTTCCCACCTGAAGGACTGCAACAACCCCACCCCTCCTTCAGAGAGAAGGCACTGTACTTCCCACCCCTCCTCCTCCTCCTCCTCCACACTTCCTACATAAACTTTACATCCAAATTCCTCCATCAAGATAGCCAGCTAGCAGCCACACAGTCTGAAATTGGGGAATTAATAGCCTCCCAGTAATATTCATCCCCTGCCTCTCACATCCTGCTGCTGGTGTCATCACTTGTACCAGCCAACAACGTTCATATTAGCCCCATAGGGTGACGTGATGGGCGACTCTTCTATAAGAGGTTGACGAGCAATTTAAAGGGATATGCGGCACACAGCTTCAACTTATGAGTAATCATGGCAGCTAATTTAGACTCGCCACAAACATCCAATACGCATAAGGCATAAGGCACGCGCGCTTCTCTCCTCTCTTCTCTCTCTCTCTCTCTCTCTCTCTCTCTCTCTCTCTCTCTCACACACACACACTCCTTCCGCAAGAGATTGGATAAAAGAAGACATTATTTATTAACAAAGTGCAAAGAGGACCAGAAAATTACGTGATTTTCAGAAACTGAAATTAATGTTGAGGTTCATAATAAGGAGGCTGAGTTAGGACTAGCCCCCAGGAGCCAGCCACTCAGGCTCCGCCAACCACTCAGGCTCTGCCAGCCACTCAGGCTCTGCCAGTCACTCAGGCTCTGCCAACCACTCAGGCTCTGCCAACCACTCAGGCTCTGCCAACCACTCAGGCTCTGCCAACCACTCAGGCTCTGCCAACCACTCAGGCTCTGCCAGCCACTCAGGCTCTGCCAGCCACTCAGGCTCTGCCAACCACTCAGGCTCTGCCAACCACTCAGGCTCTGCCAACCACTCAGGCTCTGCCAACCACTCAGGCTCTGCCAACCACTCAGGCTCTGCCAACCACTCAGGCTCTGCCAACCACTCAGGCTCTGCCAACCACTCAGGCTCTGCCAACCACTCAGGCTCTGCCAACCACTCAGGCTCTGCCAACCACTCAGGCTCTGCCAACCACTCAGGCTCTGCCAACCACTCAGGCTCTGCCAACCACTCAGGCTCTGCCAACCACTCAGGCTCTGCCAACCACTCAGGCTCTGCCAACCACTCAGGCTCTGCCAACCACTCAGGCTCTGCCAACCACTCAGGCTCTGCCAACCACTCAGGCTCTGCCAACCACCAGGCTCTGCCAACCACTCAGGCTCTGCCAACCACTCAGGCTCTGCCAACCACTCAGGCTCTGCCAACCACTCAGGCTCTGCCAACCACTCAGGCTCTGCCAACCACTCAGGCTCTGCCAACCACTCAGGCTCTGCCAACCACTCAGGCTCTGCCAACCACTCAGGCTCTGCCAACCACGGAAACAACATAAATTTATTTCGAAAGTAAACTACTAGTACTACTACTCTTCCTCCTCCTCCTATTAATACTACTACTACTATTGCTGCTGCTACTGTTACTACTACTACTATTGCTACTACTATTACTAGTATGGCTACTACTACTAATAGTATTGCTACTACCACTTCTAGTATTGCTACTACTATTACTACTACTATTGCTACTACTACTAGTATTGCTACTACTACTGCTAGTACTGCTACTATTGCTGATACTACTACTAGTATTGCTACTACTACTAGTATTGCTACTACTACTACTATTCCTACTACTATTACTTCTACTGCTACTACTACTATTGCTGGTACTACTACCACTACCACCTCTACTACTACTACCACTACTACCTCTGCTACTACTTCTACTACTACTACTACCTCTACAACTACCATCTTTACTACTACTACCTCTATTACTACCACTATACTACTACTACTACCTCTACTACTACCTTTACTACCACTATACTACTACTACTATTACCTCTACTACCACTATACTACTACTACTACTACCACTACTACTACTGGCTGGCAAAGCTCTCGCTTCACACACGGAGGGCCCTGGTTCGATTCCCGGCGGGGTAGAAACATTTCGACGTGTTTCCTTACACCGGTGTCCTGTTCACCCAGCAGCAAGTAGGTACCTGGGTGTTAGTCGACTGGTGTGGGTCGCATCCAGGGGGACAAGATTAAGGACCACAATGGAAATAAGACAGACAGTCCTCGATGACGTACTGACTTTCTTGGGTTATCCTGGTGGCTAACTCCTCCAGGTTAAAAATCCGAAGAAATCTTATCTTTATCTTATCTTAATACTACATTTACTACCACTACCTCTTCTATTACTACTTCTACTACTACTATTGCTACTACTAATGCTGCAATCATTACTACTACTATTACTAAGACTATTAGTACTCCTCCCTTCTTCCCTAGCTCCCTACCGTATTGTCTTCTGGTCTTCTCTACTTTTCTGGCCCCAGCTGTGGCAAGACAGTGGTCCAAGATGGACAAGAAACGTCGTCACAAGATTGCTCTCCTAAGTGCGGGGTTTTATTAAACAGTTTATTCTCTTCGTTAAAAAACGGTGATTCTCTTAGTAATCCAAACAAGAAACTTGGTTATGTATATAAGAGTTCCCAGTAGTGCTACTTTACTCGGGGCACCGCCAACAGCACGGTACCCCCAGAGCTAAGCAAGACACCTCAGCAGAAAATAGGTACCCGAGTGTTAGTAGACTGTTGTGGGTGGCATCCTGGGGAGTGGTGGCACATCTGTTCGTACCTGGGTGTTAGTCGACTGTTATGGGTGGCATCCTGCGGAGTGAATGTTCAAGCGGACATGAACCAAATCTTTACATAGGCCGCAGAAAACAATATGAAATTCATTAAAGGGAACTTTCAATAACTCCGATATGGAAAACTCGAGGAAATTAAAACTGAATCGGAATATAGAACAAATTCAAACCATACAATAGAGCGAAAAACTAATGTGAAGGACCTGCGAGTGATAATGTCAGAGGATCTCACTTTCAAAGATCACAACAACGTATATATCACATCTGCTAGGAAAATGATAGGATAGATAATGAGAACCGTCAAAACTAGGGATGCCAAGCCCATGATGATTCACTTCAAATCGCTTGTTCTCTCTAGGCTGGAATATAGCTGTACACTAACATCCCTTTCAAGGCAGGCGAAATTGCAGACCTGGAGAATGTACAGAGAACTTTCATGGCACGTATAAGTACGATAAAACACCTAAATTACTGGGAACAGTTGAAGTTCCTTGACTCACGAAATCGTAATGACACGATTGCAAACAAACCACACCACGGGCAGGGTTAGAACCTTGGAACGCAGGTAATAATATACACTTGCAAAATGCTAGAAGGATTAGTCCCGAATCTTCACACGAAAAACACTCCCTACGACACCAAAAGACTCGGCAGGCGATGCAACATTCCTCCAATGAAAAGTATGGGTGCCACGAGTGCGCTAAGAATAAACACAATAATTGTCAGGGGCCCAAGACTGTTCAACCGCCTCCCAGGTTACATAAGGGGGATACCAATAGACCCCTGGCTGTCTGTAAGAAGGCGCTGGACAGGCACCTAAAATCAGTACCCGACCAGCCGGGTTGTGGTTCGTTCGTCGGTTTGCGTGCGGCCAGCAGTAACATCCTGGTTGATCAGGCCCTGATGCACAGCGAGGCCTGGTCAGAGACTGGGCCGAGGGGGCGTTGACCCCTGAAACCCTCTCCAGGTATACCTGGGTGTTAATAGACTGTTATGGGTGGCATCCTGGTGAGTGGTGGTACATCTATTAGTACCTGGGTGATAGCAGACTGCTATGGGTGGCATCCTGGGGGTGGTAGTCTCAGAGCTGTTATCTTATCTCAGAGCTGAGGTAAGATAACAACTGCTAACTGCTAAATTGAGAGATGATAAATTTATGATGGTTAAACCAAGTGTCATTCATTTAATAAATGTTTGTAAACCTTAAAGATGAATGTTTGTGAACCGGAAAGATGAATGTTTGTGAACCGGAAAGATGATGGTTTGTGAACCAGCTCAGCAAAACATACAAGTGAGTTTCAGACACCACAATACTAGCTGAGCATCACACTGTGTATACAACACTACAGACAGCAAAACAATACACAGAGTGGTATCAGCACCACAGTACTAGCAACTAACATACACAGTGGTATCATCACCACAGTACTAGCAACTAACACATACACAGAGTGGTATCATGCACCACAGTACTAGCAACTAACATACACAGAGTGGTATCATGCACCACAGTACTAGCAACTAACATACAAGGTGGTATCATGCACCACAGTACTAGCAACTAACACATAGTGGTATAGCGTAGAACCTATGTGGTCATGCACCACAGTACTAGCAACTAACACATAGTGGTATGCACCACAGTGCTAGCAACTAACACATAGTGGTATGCACCACAGTACAGCAATCATGTATATACAGTACGCAACTAACACTTGTATGCACCACAGTGAGTCATAGTATGCACCACAGTACTAGCAACTAACACATAGTGGTATGCACCACAGTGCTAGCAACTAACACAGTGGTATGATGCCTAAGTGTACAACTAACACAGTGTGGTATCATACTACAGTGCTAGTAGTATATATTCACTCATTTACTCAATCTACTCACTGAGTGACTGATTACCTCATCTTCCACTATTTGCTGTATATATTTCTATTATGTTCCTGTACTGTACTGATAAAGCCAATAGATGTCGAAACGTCTACAAGATTTAGATTTAGATTTATTTATTTCTCTGTAAAGATTACAATGTGTGGTTTACATTTATAAGACAATAATTACAAAGATGGTCATTAGCATGCCTAGCATGCCTGGGCATGCTAGGCATTTCAGGCGGACTAATACTAGTTCTTAATCTATATTACAAATTACAAATGAATACAAGATACCCAGATGTTGCACATGTGTATAATTCTTCATTTATTCAGTCTACTCACCTCCCCATAATTCTTCTCTATTGTCGACCTCTGCTTAGTAAAGTTTCTGTAAAGAGAAAGACAAAATAAATTAGATTTGCAGGTGGGTGGCAACAGCTTGTCTCACAGAACTGAGACTAATGTAAACAGATCTACGACTCAGCGCCGCCGGTTCAGCGCCAAGCTGAACCGGCGCCATCCCGCTAAGATAAGATTTCTTCGAATTTTTAACCCCGGAGGGTTAGCCACCCAGGATAACCCAAGAAAGTCAGTGCGTCACCGAGGACTCTCTGTCTTATTTCCCATTGGGGTCCTTAACCTTGTCCCCCCAGGATGCGACCCACACCAGTCGACTAACAACCCAGATACCTATTTGCTGCTAGGTGAACATGACAACAGGTGTAAGGAAACACGCCGAAATGTTTCCACCCGCCGGGAATCGAACCCGGGCCCTCCGTGTGAAACGAGACCTCTAGCCACCAGGCCACCTAGGCCGCTCACATGAACTAGCATACTGGTTAAGAGTGACTTGTTGCTTTTAAAGACTCAAGAAGTACAACACTGTGACTGAACAATGCACAAATAACCCGCACATAGAAGGAACCTTAGGGCATGTTTCGTCACACTTGCACCACTAATTAGTGCATAGTTAATGGCCAGTTGGACGAAACGTCATCATAATCTTCATTCTCCATTGTCAGGGTTATTTCCTATTGTTGTTCTTAATATGATATAAAATCATTTCAGTATGACCAGTGTGTGTGATGGAACACAAT
The DNA here is from genome assembly GCA_009830355.1 of Cherax destructor. Lineage (NCBI taxonomy): Eukaryota > Metazoa > Arthropoda > Malacostraca > Decapoda > Parastacidae > Cherax > Cherax destructor. Next base: position 128,603 of record WNWK01004868.1, read on the forward strand.
TAAAGTATGTGATGGAACACACATTAAAGTATGTGATGGAACACATAGTATTAAAGTATGTGATGGAACACACATTAAAGTATGTGATGGAACACACATTAAAGTATGTGATGGAACACACATTAAAGTATGTGATGGAACACACATTAAAGTATGTGATGGAACACACATTAAAGTATGTGATGGAAACAGATGGCACATTAAAGTATGTGATGGAACACACATTAAAGTATGTGATGGAACACACATTAAATTATGTGATGGAACACACATTAAAGTATGTGATGGAACACACATTAAAGTATGTGAAGGAACACACATTAAAGTATGTGATGGAACACACATTAAAGTATGTGATGGAACACACATTAAAGTATGTGATGGAACACACATTAAAGTATGTGATGGAACACATTAAAGTATGTGATGGAACACACATTAAAGTATGTGATGGAACACACATTAAAGTATGTGATGGAACACACATTAAAGTATGTGATGGAACACACATTAAAGTATGTGATGGAACACACATTAAAGTATGTGATGGAACACACATTAAAGTATGTGATGGAACACACATTAAAGTATGTGATGGAACACACATTAAAGTATGTGATGGAACACACATTAAAGTATGTGATGGAACACACATTAAAGTATGTGATGGAACACACATTAAAGTGATGGACACATAAATATGTGATGAACACACATTAAAGTATGTGATGGAACACACATTAAAGTATGTGATGAAACACACATTAAAGTATGTGATGGAACACACATTAAAGTATGTGATGGAACACACATTAAAGTATGTGATGGAACACACATTAAAGTATGTGATGGAACACACATTAAAGTATGTGATGGAACACACATTAAAGTATGTGATGGAACACACATTAAAGTATGTGATGGAACACACATTAAAGTATGTGATGAGAACACACATTAAAGTATGTGATGGAACACACATTAAAGTATGAGAACATATTATGAAAATTAAACTGTGTGATATAACACGACAAGAGTGGGAGTAATTATCTATCAACACGGACATAGAGTGGGAAAGTAATATCTATCAACACGACAACAGTGAGAGTAACTATCAACACGACAAGAGTGGGAGTAATATCTATAACACGGACAAGAGTGGAAATAATATCTATCAACACGGACAAGATGTGGGAAAAAATATCTATCAACACGGACAAGAGTGGGAGTAATTATCTATCAACACGGACAACAGTGGGAGTAAACTATCAACACGGACAAGAGTGGGAGTAATTATCTATCAACACGGACAAGATGGGAGTAATTATCTATCAACACGACAAGAGTGGGAGTAATTATCTATCAACACGGACAAGAGTGGGAGTAATTATCTATCAACACGGATAAGAGTGGGAGTAATTATCTATCAACACGGACAAGAGTGAGTAATTATCTATTAACACGGACAAAGTGGAGTAATTATCTATCAACACAGACAAGAGGGGAGTATATTATCAACACTGACAAGAGTGGGAGTAATTATCTATCAACACGGACAAGAGTGGGAGTAATTATCTATCAACACGGACAACAGTGGAGTAACTATGTATCAACAGAAGAAGTGAGAACTATCTTCAACATGCAATTGAGGAGTTTATCTTTTCTCAACACCAAGAGTGACAATTATCTTAAACACGGACATGTCTTAGTGAGTAATTATCTATCACAGGACAACACTAGGTAACTCATGTCTTAAAGTAAGAAGGAAGTTATGCTCCTGGTTAAATCTATATTGTTTTACTTTACTCCCCCAGGAGTAACAGATTTCTGATCATGTTAAAACTACGGTACTTTTACTGTCTTCAGTGATGTTAAAACTACGTACTTCTACTGTCTCCAGTGATGTTAAAACTACGGAACTTCTACTGTTCCAGTGATGTTAAAACTACGGTACTTCTACTGTCTCCAGTGATGTTAAACTACGGTACTTCTACTGTCTCCAGTGATGTTAAAACTACGGTACTTCTACTGTCTCCAGTGATGTTAAACTACGGTACTTTACTGTCTCCAGTGATGTTAAAACTACGGATTCCTACTGTCTCCAGTGATGTTAAAACTACGGAACTTCTACTGTCTCCAGTGATGTTAAAACTACGGGGACTTCTACTGTCTCCAGTGATGTTAAAAAATAGGGATTTTACTGTTCCCGTGATGATGTTAAACAGGTACTTTACTGTTCCAGTGATTTTAAAAATACGGTACTTCTCGTCTCCAGTGATGTTAAAAATACGGAACTTCACTGCCCAGGGTGTTAAACTAGGTACTTTTACTGTTCC